>PVIU01006893.1:0-97041 GCA_004026605.1 Ondatra zibethicus
TGCCTTTTGATCCTGAATCATAGGATTTTTAAATGTAGTCTAGAGATTTAATCTCCTTCTGATATGCAATTTGTAAGTATTTCTCTCATTGTCAATACTCTTTAATTTCTTGATAACATTGTTTTATGTACTTTTTATATTTTTAAATTTATTTTACATTTAACATGATACTATATTTGAAAATCTATTGAAACATTTACTGTCACAGATATTAACTGTATTCTTATGATTACAATAATAATATTTGTATTTTGGCATGCAATTTTATCTTTAACCAAATTATAACTCAATTAAATTTTTCTATCCTCCTATTAACCCCCCTATATCATCTTCCTCCAATACTTGCCATTTACCCTCCTTTTCAGATCCATAACTTCTTTTCCTTTGGTTATTATTTGTAGTAAGAGACGCGCGGGCCTACTTTTGGTCCCAGAGGCCACCCGGCTCCTGCCGCAAGGTGCCTGGCTAGCTTATACCCGAAATAATTACAAAGAAACTGTATTCATTTAAATACTGCCTGGCTCATTAGCTCTAGCCTCTTATTGGCTAACTCTCACATATTTGTTTAACCCATTTCATCTGTGTGTCACCACGGGTTGTGGCTTACCAGGAAAGATTCAGCGTGTCTGACCTGGCAGCTTCATGGCGGGCAACTCTCTCTCACTCTGTCCCCTTCCCAGTACCCTGTTCTCTTTCCCTGTCTATCTAAGTCCTGCCCTATCCAAAGGCCAAGGCAGTTTCTTTATTAACCAATAAAAGCAAGCCGAATACAGAAGGACCCTCCTACACCAATTATTATTATTATTATTTTATTTTTGATATTGCTATTGCATTATGTTTTTCTTTTTCAATTCTTTTCCAATATACCCTACCCTATAGCCCTTAAATTTATTTCCTTTCTTCATCAATTGTTATTTAATTCGTAAGTGTATTTATATACATATATTCTTAAATATAATATATTTGTATATAATGTAGTATATATAATATATCATAAATATTATACACACATATATGTAGATAAAGATATATGTGCCCAGCCTTTAAAATGTTACTAGTTTGTTTGTTTTCAGTATTGACATCATTTGTCACTGGACAGCCAATTGGAATTCTCTTCCGTGGGGAACGTATCTCTACTATTCCCAGCTTTACTCGGCGTCCTGTATTTCTTTGTGTAGGAGGAAGGCATCATGGCCTTTCCTACACGTACTTTGGCATGCTATTTGTGCCATATTTGCTCATCTTGCAATTGACTGGTCTTGTTGATGAGACTTTATGGGTATAGCTTCTGATGTGCCTAGGAGACATGATCTCATTGAAAATCCCCTGATCCTGTGGATCTTGCAGTCTTTTCATCTTTTCTACTGAACTGTTCCCTGAAGTTTAGGTGACAGAGAAGTTTGTAAAGGAATCCAGTGGGTTGAGGCTCCATAACTCTGCAGCTGAATTGGTTTAGTTTTCTGTAAGGTTCTCTCTGTTGCAAAGATACGTTTCTTTAATGACAAATATAAACTATGCATATCTGTTGTGATTTGCATTCCCCTAATTGCGAGGAATTATAATTAATTTTTGAGGGTACACACCAATTTTTACAATAGGTAATTTATTTATTTTCTGAATCCTTGTTTTTTGAGTTACTCTTTATTTTGAATACCAACCTTTATTTGATATATAGCTAATAAAGATTCTTTCATTTTCTATGTTCTTCCTCTTTATCTAATTGATTTTCATTTGTTGTACAGAAACTCTTTAGTTCAAGATGTCACACTTGCTAATTGTTGACTTTAATTCTTGAACAATTATACTTACATATATATGTATATATACACATACATATACATATAAAATCATCCATTCTGAGTTACAATTTATTGTTTTTTTTTTATTTTCTCTGCCTCCTGACTACTGGGATTAAAGGCATATACCACCACCACTCAACATGAGTTACTTTTTATATGGTGCAAAAGTTTAAGCTACTTGCATTTGTTTACTCTGCATTACTTATTGAGACTCTGTTTGCCTGCTATGAGATATTACCATACTTATTCATATTAACAAATGATGAAAATGAGGATTTGCCTCCAGAATTCAAAGTTCTGCTTTTTTCCCATAATTTTATGCTTATTCCTTATTGTATCGGATAATGTGGGATAAGAGGAAGCAAGGTGAGAATTACTGAGAAAAGGTACAAAGTCACGTGGCTAAGCATAGACAAGAATTATGTGTTAGTTTAAGTTGTAAGAACTTAGTGTTCATTCAGTGATGTTACTAATTTCTTTTTCTTATCTAGAATCCTGAAAAAAAGCAGGTTGTAATTTAAGTTTTGTTGAGCTATTGAGAATGACTTAAGTTCAGTAATAGAGCTTCAATGAGCTTAATTTTGTAAAACTAAGCAGATTTATGCCAGTATATACTACACTTGGTTTCTAAAATCAAAAATGTATCTAGTGATAAAATATCGCACTTAACCTTTTATTTTCTATAATGAAATTGAAAATTTTATATTGATAATCCAGCCTATGTCATGTATGAGAAAACATGGTTATATAAAATAGTTAAACATCAAATAGCAACCAAAAGTTTTTTATGGATAGTTAGACATTCTCTTATTATTGAAAACTACTATTTATGCAAATATAGATGATATGACCTATTAAATATGTCATTACTTATTAATCGCTCTTTTACTTAACATGGCTTTTAAGAATTCTGTCACAATGTAGATAAATAGAAACCAGTGACATTTTGCATACTATATTTCCCCAACAGTCTAAATAACCATGTGACATCTTCAGCTTTCAACTTTTCATTGGCAATAAACAAGTAGATTCACTTTCTAAGGTATTAAAAAGCAATTTAAAAATGCTTTCTGAATCACAAAACAATATTTATTTGCATCCAAATGCACATAAAAACATGCTACATGTACAACATATAGAATTATTAAATGAAATCACTATTTTGCCTCCTGAAATTAGTAACACATCGGGATTTGTACAACACTATGCAAAAGAACATATGTATTCACATTGCCTTTCATATATCCTGAATACTCTGAGGAAACATATTTTTAATATATTCATAAACACTGCAATTTGTCCTAATGTGTTTACCTATAAGATAAAATCCTAACAATGGAATGCCATCTATTCTCATTATCCCTGCTCTTTAGACAGGTATAACTTTCTTCATCATTACAAGTATGAAGGTTGCTGAAAGAATTGATCATCTGGAACTCAGCAAGAAAAATATTTTTCCCTTTCTTGTTACTAAAATTATTTGAGATCCAAAATGTGAAAAAGAAATTTGAAGGAACTCTTATTTGGGTACAGTATCTATTATGTTATGTCAAAATTCTCTTCATGATAAAGACAAGGGACTTTACAAAGGTACAAAGTATTCTTTGCTAAATCACTCTCTACTTTATAAATCATTTTGTGAGCTAGGAGAGTCCATGAGGAGCTCCCTTGTAAGTTTTTTTTTATTTTAAATTTAAAGGAATTGAATTAAGGAAAAGTTAGAATAATTGATCCTAGGATAAAGGGGGAAATCTTTTAACTTTCCATCAAGGGATTACTTTGTTTTGTTCAATATGTAATACCCTAAAATTAATGACTCAGCTGGTTTGTAAGATTTTTAGGCTGTACTTGTTTTCTTATACAATATCCTCCTTCTCTTTTCTCTCTCTCTCTTCCTCTCTCAATTTCTGTTTGGACTTTATTGTCATATTTCATTATTACAAAATGTTTCATTGAAACCAGCAAATATTTTATTGTCAAATGGCACAGAATAAAATTTCATGTGGTTGTGAAATAACTCTTTAGGATATAAATGAATGTCTTAGCCAGTTTCCAAGAAAACTTTATGTAAACAGCTTACATGCAGAATGAACATGAAAATGACCCTTGTTCAGTCTTTCTTGTGTAATTCTTCCTTATTGTTGGGCATTTTATGCTGCCAAATTTTCAAAGCATAATCTTACCCAAGGACTGATTTAGTGACAGTCTTGGGATTAGCATTTCATTAGCACTGCAGTTTAACTTATTGCAGCCAAAAGTTAGTAGCTTTGTATCTGAGATACGTTGAAACAAATTATGGTCCTTTAAGAAAATGATGCTCAGAAAAAAAAAGAAAAAAAAAAGAAAATGATGCTCAGGGAGTAAGATAAATTATAAAATTTTGCTTTTTGAGTAGTATTTTATTAAATTTGTTATAAAATTTTCTTATTATTTCAGAATTAAACTTAAAATTTATTCAGTACTGTCAATATATGACTCACACTTTTCAATACCATGTATTGCAAACTGAGGCACTTTTATTAATTTCAGTTGTAATGATAAAACATACTATAATTGGGTTCCCAAATGTTTCCTTACAGCACAGGTATGAAATTATTTTAACATCTCCCTTTGGGAACTTAAGTATCCTATTTTGAAATAATGAATTATAAGTAATTGTTATATTTAATGTTAATGATTTATGGAATCACATCTAGAAATACCCATTTTAACTTATTTAAAAAGATATTGCTAGTTATTTAATTGATGCCATTTTATTCACAGCAGGAATGAGAAAATATTCAAAATCATTTTAGTTAGCATGCTGTCATCTTCATTTTATCAAGTGCAAAAGTTTTTACCTCCAATATATAGGTTATCTTATAAACTCATAGATCTCTTCATATACTTTATAATTTACATATACTCTTAGTAACAGTATTTCTTCACTCTCTCACCTGTTCATTTATTCTTGTCTTGCAGTATCTTTTATCATAAAGTATCTTCTAGAAAGATTTATTAAAGATTAATTAAATATTTTCCCACCTGCTTTTTCCGTTGAGAATTCCATTATGTATGTATTAGACTAGTTTACATTGTCCCATCATCCACTTCTGATATTTTGATTATTTTTGCCTTCTTGATTCTTCATTTTGTTTTATGTGGATCTCCTTACTTAAGTGTTAAGATCAGTAATCACTTTCTCTACATGGTTCACAAAAAATAATCTCTGCAGACTATGTATATGTTGATGACATTTATAAATCTCATGTCTATTTCATGGAAAGTTTCACTCTTCCGGTTTGACATGTCTTTCCTGGTACTATACAAACTAGAGAAATCAATGTAGTGGTTCCATGGATTTCACTCTACCACAATCACCTTTAGTCCTGCTATGTTAAAAAATGTAGAGTTTACTTTCTTCATTTGTTTGTTTGTGCTTTACCTGTTCTGACCATTTATTTATTTATTTATTTATTTATTTATTTATTTATTTATTTATTTATTTATATAAGATATATCCCAAGGGCTAGCCTGAAGTCAAAATCCAGCAGTATAGCTGTTCTTAGTGAATGACTTCTTCTATTTTTTTTAAAAAGAGTTATTTATTTATTATGTATACAGTGTTCTGTCTGTGTGTATGCCTGCTGGCCAGAAGAGGGCACCAGATCTCATTACAGATGGCTGTGAGCCACCATGTGGTTGCTGGAAATTGAACTCGGGACCTCTGGAAGAGCAGTCAGTGCTCTGAGCCATCTCTCCAGCACTGATTGATATATTTAAAGCAAATTGAATCTAATTCTATATGATTTGCATTGGACTAAAAGGAAGTCTGAAACCATGATCAAATTTAAATATGTAATACATTTTAAAAGTAACTTTAAACTTATTAAAGTTCATGGGTATTTTATTCTGTTTTAATCAAAGTTGGAATATTACATATTCTTAAAAAGTTTATCACATTAACAGGAGGAGAGTATCTTCAGCCTCAGGCACATAATAGGTATAGAAAGATTATTTTATTGTAATTTGTGTGGAAATATATGTGCTAAATGAATTTGATTAGCTTAAATCCTCATGAGGGTGTCTGCAAATGTACTGGGGAAGGACTACTAGATTAAGAGTATTAGGAATGAAAGCATTCTTTGGTTTTGTTTGTTTATTATTTTAAAATGTTCACAAATTTCAAGAATCTCTTAAAATATATGTTGTGTTAGTTGATTGGCTAGCGGATGCATTTTACCATAGTCTATCTATAATAGTAGCCTGGTAATATGTCTCCCAAATTAACTAATTTCCACTAATAATCACAATTGTTTACAGTTACTAAACATTGTGTATTTTTCCAGGCTGTAACTGATTCCCTTTTCCTCCCAATTGTTTTTCTTTCTCTACGTATTCTCCTTCTTTTACCTTTCCCTCTTTCTTTTTGCTCCTCTTCACTCGTGCTCTCTCATTCTCACCCTCCTCTTCTCCCTTTGTCTCTTCTCCTGTCCCCTTGCCTTCCCATCACTTTCCTTCCTATGCTTGGCACCAGCCATTGCTCTGTGTTACTTGACTGAAGAAGTAATATACTCAGCAGCCTCAGACTCTGGTCACCACGTGTCCCCACCATGAGAGATTTCTCCTCCCATTATGAGTAAAATAAACCTTTGCTTTCTTAAGCTGTCTTTCTGTGGTGTTTAAGTCTAGAAATGAAGTAAGCAGCTAATAAAGATGTTAGGCAGGGTGTATCCAAAATTTATTTCCATATTTATATTGTTCTAAGAACTCAGTCTTTCAAAATAACTGAAAAGTAATGTTTCATCTCCACGCTTATAGCACAATAAGCCATGTGAACTTGTATCCACTCTCCTATTTTTGTTGTGTTCCACTCCCAAATAAGCATTATAAAATAGATCCATACATTTCATTTTGACATACAAGAGTACATGAAAATCTATCATATCAGTTTTTAAAGCTCTTTTGAAATTATTTGAACTGACCCTGTCAGCATTCCTCAGTGTTTGAAACTGACTCATGTTCTGTTGCAAAGAGAAACACCCCAGGGATTTATACTAACAACCACTCTAAAAAATTATATGCAGAGAATTTTAAAAAATAAGTTATACCTTGTACCTTGGAGCAATTCAAATCTTTGTGTTACCATAAAGAAAAAGGCCATGTGCTGATACGCGATTATACATGCTTTTAGGATTGAAATATACAGATTTCGACAATCAATGTACTAGTGAGTCTGCACCAAGTGACAGCAATGACCATGCCAACAGAAGAACCACAACCTAGTTTGGTTCTTCAGTTAGTTCTAGAAAAATTCAATCATGTGGAATGTTAAACCTGGAGCATAGGAAATGCTAGGCATAGAGTGTACCCATACATATAATAGAGAAGGTACGACCATATCTGTATGTTTCTAGAAAACTTGTATTTCTACACTCATTTTTACCTCTGCAGGTTTTGATTACTGATGTCTTACAGATATAGCCATATGCAAATTATTACTTTATATTTAAGACAAATATTAGCTTTCAGATGATGTAGTATAATAGTAGATTTCAGTGGGATTGTTTGCATTCAGCCATTACACATCTCAGACAGCAATTATTTGCAGACATTCTAAATTAATTAATGTATAACATTTATATAAAAAATCACATTTGAATTATTTAAGTTGAGTTAAAATTTAATAAATTCTTTTCACATACACACATACACAATTTAAAGTTCCTTTGAGCTACACATTTTGGCTTTGACAATATTCTCTTCCAACTCTGAGAAATTCTGAGATAAAAAATTTGCTTCTTAAAAATAATATAAATTAATATGCAAACTGGAACTTCAATAAAACATCTTACCTGAAACTATGGTCAAAATTAATTAATGATCTTAATTGTTAGAACAATTAGAGAATTTTTGGTTGTGAAATTGGAAGACTGACAAAATTTTCATCCGATACAAGCTTCTACAAAGATTAAAAAGTCTAAACTTATATTAAACTTCTTTTGGTAATACATGCATTTATATAGAGTGAAGTCCTAGAAATACAAAAGAGAGGATCAGACAACATGTAAATTTTATAAAATTCTTGTTGGTTTAGTTCTTATATCTTTTATAGGAAGTATAAAAATACAGATATTTGGCATTGAAAGCAAGCATAGAAAAGAATTTTCCAAAATAATAGCAATAAAAACTTGTTGATTAAATATTTGAATTATATTGTTGTTTAATATCAATTCATCAACCGCTCCATCCACAAAGTGTTTTCACTTTAACTCACTCGCTTTCACACCTTGTTTCCTTTCCTGGAAAAGCAAGTATGGAGAGTTGTTCCTTCACCACATGAGTGTTTTGAATTCTTCACAGGATAAGACAGAAAAGTTTGACACAATTCAACATTCAGCTCTAACCACCCATTTTAAATTGTGTAGTATTTGAAACAATATTCTTTCCTATGTCATGCATCCCTTAAATTAGCAGAAACTCATTGAAACTTAACTTCTTAGCATTCACAGACCAAGGAGGATGTGTTGCAAGGACAGAATGTAAGAATACACTGTAAAAGTTAAAGTGGTCTTTCCTCAGGAAGCTGGGCATTTATCTACCTCAAGATGCAGCTATACCACTCTGGTATACCCAAAGGATGCTTCCTTCTATTACAGAGACATTTGTTCAACCATGTTTATTGCTGCTCTGTTCATAATAGCCAGAAATTGGAAACAGCCCAGATATCTGTCAGACCCAGAAAAACAAAACAAAACTATGATATGTATTCTCTTGCGTGTGGATGTTAGCTGTTAAGTCATTGGTACACAAGCTACAATCCATATAAATGAGCGGTTACAAGTAACCTCTGAGAGCAGATTTTCCTAGAAATTGAAAATAGAATAGAGTTATAGATGGGGATATGAAAACAAGCACATTAAATGGGGAAGGAAATGGAAGAGGATGAGGAAGTAATATGGGAAGGGGCAGCTAAAGCTAAGAGTGATTGATTGTGGTATAGAAAACTAACCTAATAGGAACTTACATAAACATAAACATATTAAGGTAATCCAAATTAAATCTACAAACAATAGGGTAGAGGCCCCCAAGCGAACATTTCTCATAACCAAATTAAGGTTTCATTACTCAGAATGGTTAAATTCATTGATTTTTTTTAAAAGGGGTCTCATGGGAATTTCTAAACAATGCAAGCCATGACCAAGGCTATTGGTTCCACTCCACAAACTGGCATTAATCCCTAATACTAAGGACAACAACTACACAGGTCATCAAACACACAGAGGTGAAATTGGTACCTACCTGGAACAGTATGCACTACTGTTCATGTACTAGAATGTAGTGACATTTCAAATGTATTTTAATAAATAAAGACTGCCTGAAGATCTCAGAGTAAATTAGTCTCACTGGTCAGTCTTACAGATCAGATTATGGTAACACATACCTCTAATCCCAGTATTCATAATGGCACATACCTTTAATCCCAGTAGCCACAATGACACACACCTTTAATCCCAGTAGCCACCCTAGTTTCTATAGAAATTGGATGGTGCATGCCTTCAATCCCTGGTGTAGGAGGGTCCTCAGGGATGATTTGGGAGTCCCCTCTGTGTGCTGTGATTACCATTAATGAATAAAGAAAACTGCCTTGGCCTTTTGATAGGGCAGCCCTTAGGTGGGCGGAGTAGACAGAACAGAATGCTGTGAGAGAGAAGGCAGTGTGGGAGACGCCATGCTTCTCCAGCACAAGATGGACACTGGTTAGACTCATGCCGGTAAGCCACGACTAGTGGTGACACACAGATGATTAGAAATGGGTTAAACAAATATGTGAGAGTTAGCCAATAAGAGGCTAGAGCTAATGAGCCAGGCAGTATTTAAATGAATACAGTTTCCGTGTAATTATTTCGGGTACGCACCGGGAGCCGGGACAGAACAAGGGGCCTGGCGCCGGGAACACAGCCCGAGCCCCTCAATACAACAAATCCCAGTGGTGCACACTTTTGATCCCAACCCTAGAGAGGAATATAAGATGGAGTGAGACAACTGTCAGGTGCAGTCTTATTCTGAGATTCCTGGAGGCAGTATCACCATTTCAGGCTAAGGTCGAGGTAAGAGCCAGTAGACGACTCTTGATTTTCAGATCTTCCGGTTGAACCCCAATTTCTGATCCTGAGCTTGTATTAATCATGCTTACTGGAAGGTAATCTTCACGCTACAAAAGAAGAAAGGCAAACACCAACCCACCTACAAAACTTTTGATCTATAATAGTTAACTATGTGTAAGATAAGCTAGTCTAATAGTGGCCAAAACCTTGTGGAAATCAACAACCAATACGTGGTTGTATTTACAGCTCACTTCATGACCTAAAAGCCCATACCTAACACTGCATAGGTAGGTGGTCAAGCACCCTAGACTAGATAGGTCAGGAGCCTAGGGGAAAACTAAATAAAACTGTTCTGCTAATAGCATGTAGTAATAAAATGACCCTAATAATATTCTATACTCACAGATCGGCACCTTAGTCATCATCAGAAGCGCTTCCTCCCAGTGTCCCAATTCACTTTCTTTTGCCTACCGATCAAAATGTAGGACTCTCAGCTCCAGTACCATGTCTGCCTACAAGTCACCATGCCCTAAAATGATTATAATGGACTAAAACTATGAAATTATAACTGATTTCATTAAATATTTTTCTTTATAATAGTTGCTGAGATCATGGCATCTTTCATAGCATTAGAAACTATAACTAGACTAAAGCTGGTGCTAGGTGTGTGGTATTATGACAGGCCAGAGCAAGTTTTCATTTGGAGTAAAATGGACTTGGAAGTTTTATTAGGAAAAGAATAGAATGCTTTAAGCACTGCTTAGTGGTCCGTGCTAGTATGAACAAGGAAGACAGTGGTCTTATGACTTATTTGAACTGCAGGGGACTGACTCAAGAGGTTTTAGAGGAGAAGATTATTATTATGTGGAGTAGAAACCATTCTTGTGATGTTTTCATGAAGAATGTGGCTGCTTTCTGCCCTTCTCAGAAAAGTCTACCTGAGCCTAAAGTGAAAAGATGTGGATTATTTGGCATAGGAAATCACAAAACATCCTAGTATAGACAGTTTGGAGTTTGGCCAGTATGTTTTCAGTCTAGATTTGGTCCAGTATTTCCTCACTATGCTTTCTTTTTCATGTTTTGAAATGTTAAAGAATATCTTGTGCCATAATATGTTGAAAGTATGTGATCTGCTTTTGATTTTGATTTTACAAGGTATTTCAATTAGTAGATTGCATGAATCTCAGAAGAGACTTTGAACTTTGGACTTTGAAACATTGGACTTTTACTATGAAGGGGAGTTGAATTTTGAAAAATTCTTTTTCAGCACCTAATGAGTTAATTTTTTTTTCTTTCAGTTTGTTTATCTGGTGGATTTTTTTGCAGATTTTTGCATGTTGAACCATCCCTGCATTCTTTGGATATAACCTACTTGATCATTTTGGATGAACTTTTTGATATGCTTTGGATTCTTTTGTTTTTGTTGTTGTTGTTGTTAGGAGTACTTTAATGAGTAGTTTTGCATTATTGTTCATGAGGGAAATTGGTTTGTAAATCCCTTTTTTTGTTGAGTCTTTGTGTGGTTTGGCTATCAGAGTGACTTTGGCATTAGAAAATGAATTTGGCAATATTCCTTTGGTTTCTATTTTTCAGTATAATTTCAGGAGTTTTGGCATGAGTTCTTCTTTGAAGTTTCATATAATTCTGTGCTAGAACCATCAGGCCCTAGTTTTTCTTGATGCAAGTTTTTAATGACAAGTTCTATATCCTTGGGAGTTATAGGTCTATTTATTTTATAAGGAAAATTGTCCATCTCTTTTCTTTGAGACAGGTTTTCTCTGTGTAACAGCCCTGGCTGTCCTAGAACTAGCTCTTGTATAACAGGTTGTTCTCAACTAGCAGGGACCCACCTGTCTCTGCCTCCCAGAGTGCTGGGATAAAAGGCATGTGCCACCACCACCCAGTGAAGTTAATGCTTTTAAAGTATGATCTAATGATTCTTTAGATTTCCTCAGTGTCTGTTGCTATGTCACACTTTAAATTTCTGATGTTTTAAAACTTGTATATTCTGTGTCTTTTAGTTTTGTAAGGGTTTGTCTATCTTATTGATTTTTCTCAAAGAACCAACTCTTTTTTCATTGGTAATTGTATTATTCTTATTTTACTGATTTCAGCCCTCAGTTTGATTATTTCCTGCCTTCTAGTTCTCATGTATGGATTTGCTTCTTTTTGTTCTAGAGGTTACAGATGTGGTTCAGTTTTTAATTATGTAGGTACTTAGTGCTATAAAATTTCTTCTTATCACAACATTATTTTGTCCCATAAATTTGGTAATACTATGCATTCATTTTCAGTAAATTCTAGGAAGTATTTAATTTCTTTCTTTCTTTTTTATTTAAGTAACTTTTTTTCATTGATTTTGCAAACCACCCACAGCTTTCCCTCCCTCCTCTCCTCCTGTGCCTCCCTAATTCCTATATACTACCATCCCCATTCAGAAATGGACAGGCCTCCCATGGGCTTTAACAAAACATGGCACCTCAAGCTGAGGCAAAACAAAGCTTCTCCCATTGCCTCCAGACTGGGAGAGGAAATGCAGCATGGGGAACAGGTTTCCAAAAATTAGCTAAGTACTAGGGACAGTTCCTGATTTCACAGGTAGACCCTTACAAAGAGTCCAAGCTACACAACTGTCACACACATGCAAGCAGCCTAGGTCAGTCCCTTGCAGGCTCCCTAAGCTTGTGGTTCAGAGTCCACAAGCTCCCATGAGCTCAGGTTGGCTTTTTCTGTGGGTTCCCTGTCATGACCCCCTGGTTCACATAATCCCTCCTTCCTTTCTTCAGCAAGATTCTTGGAGCTGGATCCAGTGCTTGCCTGTGGATCTCTGCCTCTGTTAATGGACAGAGTATCTCTGGTAACAATTATATCAGTCACATATCTTATTAGAGAAGGCCAGTTCAGGCACCCTCTCTACTATTGCTGGGAGTCTTAACTGGGATCATCCAGTGGATTCCTGGGTTTTCTTTGCCCCAGATTTTTCTTTCTTTTTTGTTTTGCACCCTCTCTACTATTGCTGGGAGTCTTAACTGGGATCATCCAGTGGATTCCTGGGTTTTCTTTGCCCCAGATTTTTCTTTCTTTTTTGTTTTGTTTTGTTTTGACCCAGTGGTAACTCAGTAGAGTTAATCAGTTTCCCTGAGTTTGAAGGCTTTCTGTTGTTGAAGTCCAGCTTTGATTCATGGTGGTCTGATATGATACAGGGTCTTTTTACATTTTTCTTGTGTCTGTTGAGACTAGTTTTGTGACCTTGGAGAAGGTTTCATGAGGTATATTCTTTGATGTTTGGGTGAATAGCCCGTTCATCTGTGAGAGTGGGTTATTGAAGTCCCTCACTAACAATGTGTCAGGACTGGGTTGTGATTTAAGCTTTAGTAATGTTTCTTTTACAAATGTGGCTAGCCTTGCATTTGCAGGGCAGATATTAAGAACTGCAATAGACTGCTGGTGGATTTTTTCATTGACAGGTATCATTCTCTGTCTTTTTTTGTTAATTTTGTTTTTAAGTCTATTTTGCTTGATATTAGAGTGACTGCATTAGCTTGCTTCTTAGGTATGCTTGTTTGAAAAATCTTTTTTGTAATACTTTACCCAGAGTTAACGTCTTTCTTTGTTGAGTTTTTTTTTTTTTGTATGAAACAGAAGAATGAATCCTGTTTCACATCCATTCTGTTAGTCTGTGTCTTTCTATTCGGAAATTGAGTCTATTTATATTGAGAGATATTGATGACAAATGAAAGATGAAAGTTAGTTTCCTTTTTGGTTTTATTGTTGTTGGTACTAGTGTGTGTTTCCTTTCTTTCAGATTTGCTGGTATGGGATAATCTATCGCCTGTGTTTTTGTGAATGTAGTTAATCTCCATGGGTTAGAGTTTTCTTTCTAGGACCTTCTGTAGGACTAGATTTGTAAATAGTTATTGTTTGAATTTGACTTTATCATAGGATATCTTGCTTTCCTCATCTATAGTGATTGAAAGTTATGCTCTGGATAGTTGTCTGGGAAGGCAAATGTTGTCTCTTGAAGTGTGCAGGCCATCTTCAACTTCAACTGTGTTCATTTTCTTAGTTTTAAAAAGGGATTTATTCATTTCCTCCAATGTTTTTGTTTATTTTTCCCTTGATTTCTTTAAGGGATTTATTCATTTCCTTTTTTTAGGTACCTCTGTCATTTTTGTGAGTTTGGTTTTAAGGTCTTTTTCTTGTGCTTTGGCCTTGCTGGAATTTTCAGTGCTTGATGTAGTAAGATAACTATGTTCTGGTGGGGACATATTGTCCTATGCTGGTGTTTGGGTTTCTTGATTAGGTGCTGATTTCTGAGTTTTTCTTTGGTAGGTGGGAATTTTGTCCTTTTTTCTGTTTTCTTTTACACTTCTGGAATTTGTGGTCTGCAGTTCTGGCAGCTGTCATGGTCTCTGGTCCAGCAGGGTGTCTCTGTTTGAGGTCACAGCAGGACTTCTGGTTGTAGCCTTTAGTTAAGCAGGGCATCTCTGCCTGAGGTGGGGGCTATTCTTCTAGCTGGCACGATCTCCCCCTGATCCTTCTAGGCCCCCTTTTAAAAAATATATAATATAGGTAAAGTTTTCTCTTATTATAGGATTCCTGTGTGTGTGTCTCTCTTTCTCGCTCTCTCTCTATATATATGTATATATTTCATGTGCTTTTTCTGTGACTCATTTTCTCTGGATTATATGATTTCTCACATTGCAAATTGCTTGCTTGCATCTTATTTTTATCCTTGAGATTCCTTGTTGTTTCATAAGGAGAGACCGAAAGAGTATGGATCTACATTGAGGGAAATGCTAGGAGGAGGAACTTGGAATAATTGCATAGTGGAAATTGTACTCAGAACATATCGCATAGAAAAAAAAATCCCCTTTTAATAGAAAAAGAATAGAAAAAAAGCCAACAGAAGCCAGAGATCTTTGTTCTAAGTAAGAATAGCTTATTTTTAAAACACACACATACACTACAAAAGAAAATTTTATTACTAAATTTGGATCTCAGTGTTACAATTGTAGGAAATATGCTTGACTTAAAAGATAGTATTTGCTCAGTTTTAACTTCATGACTTTAATATTCAGGAATGACAGGAAATAAATTAAACCTGTTACACCACTTGTTTTTAAAAGGCTTTTATTCTAACTTTGTGATTACAGTGTTTTACTTGCTATATAGATATCTGAAGTATTTTCATGATTATTGAAGTAAAAAAAAAACAAAACAAGCTGAATATTTCTGTCATCGTCTCTCAGGTGTTTATTGTCAGTTGACTTTTAAGAGATTTTTCTACTTTATATATTTTGGTTTAATCTATATGTTTTTATTTAGCATATAAATATTTACTTTGTTCTTTTGCCAATTGAAATGATTACTTATCAAAATTTGGTTTTCAGAGCTTCTCTAAGGCAGAGGACATTGTCAATAAGACAAATGGGGAAAGATCTTCACAAACCCCACACCTGACAGAGGGGCTGATCTCCAAAATAAATAAAGAACCTAAGAAAGTAGCTATCAAAATACCAAATAATACCATTAAAAATGGTGTACAGATTTAAATAGAGAATTCTCAACAGAAGAATCTCAAGTGACTAAAATACACTTTAACAATTGAGCAACATCCTTAGTCATCATTGAAATGCAAATCAAAATGATTCTGGGATTCTATCTTACACCAATCAGAATGGCCAACATAAAAAATGCTAATTACAGCCTCTGGTGGAGAGGATGTGGAGTAAGGAGAACACTCTTCCACTACTGGTGGTAGTAAAATTTGGATGGTGAGGTTGGAAATTGATAGTGAGGTTTCTCAGAAAATTGGAAATCAATCTACCTCAAGCCTCAGTCATACCAATATTGGGAATATTCTCAAAGGATGATTAATCATACCACAAGAAGACTTTCTAAACTATGTTCATAGCAGCATTATTTGTACTCAGAACCTGTAAACAACCTAATGTTCCTCAATACAAGAATGGATAAAGAAAATGTGATAGATTTACACAATTGAATATTACTCAGCTGTAAAAAACAATGACCTACTGAAATTTGCAGACAAATGGACAGAACTAGAAAAAAAATCATTCTGAGTTAGGTAACCCAGACACAGAAAGACAAACATGGTATGCACTTACTCACAGTGGATATTAGGAGTAATAAAAAGTAAGATAACCATCCCGCAGTCCACAGTCACAGAGAGGTTAAATAACAAGAAGATCACAAAGAAGAACACATGGATGTCTCTGGGAAGGGGAAATAAAAGAGAACTCCTGAATAAACTGTGGTAGAGGCAGTGCAGGCATGAGTGATGGGCATACGAATGAAAGTGTTGGGAGGGCAGTGAGCTGGATGGAAGGGGAGAATAATAAAAGAGATGTTATGATGGGGCTGCATTTCTAGGTTATGGAGAAATCTGGTGCCATGGAAACCCCCAGGAATCCACAAGGATAACTCCAACTAGGACTCCTAGAAGTGGTGTAGAGGGTGGCTATTTCCTGTAAACAGATTGGCAACTATCATAATCGTCATCAGAGATACTTTATCTAGTAACAAATGGAAGCAGGTGAAAAGATCCACAGCCAAACTCTGTGCCAAAGTCCAGTACTGTTGAAGAAAGGGAGGAGGAATTTTAAGAGAGGCGGCGGCTTTTAGGGTAATGATGGGAGAACCCACAGAGACAGCTGATCTGAGCCAGTGGGAGCTCATGGACTCTGAACAAACAGCTATGAGCCTGTAAGGGAGTGACCCAGACCTATGCATGGGTGTGGCTGTTGTGTTGCTTGATCTGTTGTGGGGCTCCTAGCAGTGGGGTCAGGACCTGTCCCTGACTTTTGTGAATCTATTTCCCATGTAGATTATCTCACCCAGCCTTGATGCAGGAGGAGGAGCTTTGCCCTGCCTTAATTTGATGTGCCATGGTTTGTTGATGTCACTGGAAAGTCTTCTTCTTTATAAATAGAAAGGGAAGAGGAGTGAATAGGGGGAAGTAAGTGGGGAGGGAAATTGTTATCACTAACAATTGTAAAATAAATGAAAAAAATTAACTAAAAAATAAGAATAGAAAATGAAAGGAAACACACACACACACACAAAATCTGCTTTTCAGGCCCATTATTTTTGTCAAAATTTGACAGAGAAGTCTTTTCCTTAAGTTAAAAAGATGACATAGTATTTAAACAAAAATTGTTCAAAAACCTTAAGGATAATACAGCATTGAAACATTTGCTCAGTCTTAAAATGTTTATGTATATATGTACCTTGATACCAAACTTTGGCATATTTGCTTAAAATGAGTATTACAGAATAAAGTCTGAATTTTTATATCTCTTCTAAATGAAAATAATTTTAATAATGTCACTTCCAAAATTTTTTGATCATTATAGAAGTTTTTGAGTGTCCAAATTGGTGCCTAAATATAAGAATCAAAATTATTAAATAGAATAACCAAAATTATTGTTGCATCATCCTCATAAACAGAAACAGCAACAATTGTAGTCAATATCCTCAAGAATTTAAGGACAATAAGAGCAACATTTTATGTCATAACCTACAAAGATGTTAATGTTTCATTTATTCATTTAAATCGCATTTCAATTTTTGAGTAATCGTTCTCAGTATATGAATAGAAAGCATGACCCAAAGTGAAAAGTTAAAACTGAGATATTACAACACACCTTTGTTTTAAACACACACACACAAATTTAAAAAAAATAGAGATCAAAAGGAAAATAAGAAAAGAGAAAAATATCCATGCTATTCTATAGGGTTTATACATATAATATTGGAATTATAATATTATAGAATGATAAAATATAATTTTACAAGTTTTTTGTTATTCCTCAACATAATTGGTACATTTTTGAAGCATGATATTTATATAGTTTCTACAGGGAATAATATTGAAATGCTGCAAGATAAACTATCAAGATTTATTGTTTAAGATAAGAATGTCTATAACATTTAAACTAACTTCTTAATTCTAGACTGTTAGTTAGTTGAAATATTGTCATATGATAAAAATGGAATAGGACACATTTCTCACTAGAGAGATTTCAAAGAAACATTCCTGATACAGTGGAGTGGTGTGTGCATGTGCGTGTGCGTGTGCGTGTGTGTGTGTGTGTGTGTGTTTGTATGTGTGAAAGAGAGATTACTGCAAGTAGTTACTAATGCATTTATGGAAACTGGCAAGTCAAAATTTCAGGGAGATACACTTTGACAATTTTTTCAGCTCAGGAAGACCAATTTTCAGTTGGCCACAGCAAGTCATTCAACACACTCTTTTGAAGGTGAAGTTCAAAGCAACCTTTTGGTTATAATTAGCTTACTCTTGTATGTGTGTGTTTATGTTTGTGTGCATATTTGTATATGTGTGTGGACTCTTGCAAAGGATGCCTGTAGAGTTTTGAGTACAACTTCGGGTATTGATCTTCCCCTTTTTACCTTGTTTCATCTGTTGTTCATCACTGCATACTCCATACTAGCTAGGTCATATGCTTGCTTGTGGGAATTCTCCTGTCTCTCTCTCTCTCTCATCCTTTCAAAGAAACACTGTCATTAGTAAAAATCACCAACCTGTCTAACTTTATATAGAGTCTACAGTTCCTACCACAGTTTCTCATGTTTGCATAACAAATACTAAATATTGATTCTAGAGATTATATTTTCTAGATCATATCTTTTTCCTTCTTGCTTTGCAGTCTATTGCTACAAGTATAATCTGATACTTCTCTAAGAAAGAACAGAAATAAAGGTGGAGGCTCTCTTGAGAGGGATATAAGCTACATGTGGATTTATACAACTACATCAACAACTTTTCATATTTGCCTCTGCACTATAATGTTTGCAGCTGCTCAGTCAGAATCCTCAAGACTATATTTTTAACTAGAAATAGGATCAATTTTTTCACTCTGTAAGACTTTCAGCTCTTTTGATATGGCTTGCCAATATTACGTTTTCTTAAAATGCTAAAGTTGTATATGGTACCACCTCAGAAATACCCAAAATAAGATTTGAATTGCAGCAAAGTCAAGTTAATCACAACAAACAATGTATATTAGGAAAAAATGGATACAAACACATATATTTGAAGGAGCACTAAAGAATCTACTATCAAGAATAAATTAATACTTTAGGGAAGGTTATTTTTTGTCCCATAAAATAATGGAATGGAATTAAATAACTCCCAGTTATAAAAATTTAATGACAAAACAATATGCTGATATTACTGAAATTGTACCCATATGACTAATTTTCTGAAGGAAAATAACTCCTGTACCTACACTAATAAAATAGAGAGACTACACTAGTCCTGGAAGAGTTAATTAATGAGATAAATTGATGTTACACACAAATAAACAATTAGTAATCAGCAGAGGTGGCAAGGTCTGTAATAAAACTATATCAACAAAATGTTTGATATGGCATTATAGTTTTATTTGGTACGACAATACAGACTGGAACACACAAAACGCTTGAGATTTGAAAAACTGAAGTGTGTAATGACTACAGTTACTGAAATAAAATCAAGACTAGTCTGGAGCACAGATTCTAATTGGTCTTAATAATAAAAACCTGGAGTCAAGATATTAGGGGGTAAAAACTAAAAAATCAGAGAAGCAGAGACACCAGCCACTAGTTCTTACCTCTACTGAATCCTCAGACCAAAGGGGATTATCCCATTTATACAAGTCCTCAGACTGAATGCTGAGCTCCTGTTTCCTCCTACCTTATATTCCTCTCTCTCCCCAGCCACATCATTTCCTTTCTCCAACACTCTAAGACTGGGATTATAAATTTGAAACAAATAAAAATTATGTGAATATATTATAATCAATACCTATTTATTTTTGTTAACAATAACAATCTAATAAAAATGAAACAAAACTACATTGCTCCAGATTGGAAATATGTTTATTGAATCATCCATGTTAACTACAATCAGAGGCTAGGGTATAATTAAAATTAAAAACAGAAAAATAAGTGCATCTAGATAAGATTTGCATGTCTTCTCTTAGTAAAATTTAGACTTAGTTAAATGAATGGAAAAGACATAGGGATTTGCCTTGAAGTCTTGGCCAGGACTCATTTATTTGGACTTATGTAGTTGTTTATATATCTGTTTCCTTTTAATTTCACCATCAACCTAAACCTATTCCTTCTGTGTGATCAGTATATCCTGTCACGTTCTGTCTATGACGTTTATATTTAAAGACCATGTCTCTCTGAATGTGGCTGCCAGTGGGGGCAGACTGAGAAGCCATCAACAATGACACCAGGACCTAGCTCTTCTGCATGTATTATCTTTTGGGGAACCTAGTCTATTTGGATGCACACCTTCCTAAGCCAGGATGGAGGGGGGAGGGCCTTGGACTTCCCACAGGACAGGGCACCGTGCCATCTTTTATGGAAGCAGGGGGAGGGAAGAAGGTGGGGGGAGCAGGAGGGGACTGGGAGAAGGGGAGGAAATGCAAAAAAAAATTGTTTTTTGAATGGAAAAAAAAGAATATGGGGAAAAAAAGACCATGTTAATGCTTCATGATGTCTCATTGCAAAACTCCATAGAAATTCACTTTGATTCTCTGGACTTGGATAACATCAATGTCTGATACATTCTCTATTTTCTCTAACATATCAAACAAAATGGATCACTTTACAGTGTGTGGCTGGTTCAGTTTACTGATAAGATAACCTATAAACCTATACCAACCTGAGAATTTGGAATGTGCACACTTAGCAACAACACAACTTAGCAAATATTCTAAAGGTTAAAGTCTACAAAATTCTACAGATTAAAGTACAGTTTTAATGAAGTTTGATAGTGTACCATTCTCAGCATTTCAAAACTGTAGTATTTGTGGCAAGTTTCATATCAGTTGATGTTCTTCAATCCTTTTCTTTAAGACTCAGTTAACAATGTCTTTGCAAGCAACAAACTATACTACTCTTTTTGAACCAAGCTGTAAGTCATGATTATCATGTAATGAGTATCTAAAATACTAATAATTTTGCTATTCTTAGTCTTTAATAATATTTCTTTCCACTATTCTTTTACATAGAAATTACCTATTATATCACAATAAATTATTATGATAGAAAGCCAAATTTGTTTCAAAATATGCCATGGTGTGACAGAGGTTTTCGTAGTGAGCATTTTATGCCTGTGTTTCACTGGGAGGCATTGTGGTGTAAGCTTTTCCCTGTGAAACAAAATACAAAGTAAACCTTCTTAGTTGGTCTTTGTCTGAATAACAAGAAAAGATTAATCAGATGGAAGAATGAGTAAAGCTGATTTACTCTTCTCGTTTACATAGAGATAAAGTCCATGGACATCTTTCGTAAATAACAAAATATTATACATGAACAAATAATAAGACATGTTTGCGAAAAGAGGTTATCTGCCAGGCTTTACCTAATTTCCCACACATTGTGGATAAATAGATTCTCGGATTTGAACTAACTGAAGCATATCTTTGATGGCCAATAAATGGTGTGACCTGATTCATTTGCCTGAGAAGGAACAAATAACTACCTTTTAATCCTAACATTATTAGAGAACAAAGGGTCATAAATCAGTACAAGGAAATCAGAACAAAAGAAGTTAAAATGTTATCACTTCAAAAGACTTATTATCATGCTGATTATTTGAAAAAGTCACTCAACTCCACCTCCATTGTATGGCTGACTTATGTTCTTATTGAAATACTTCCCTGTAATTGAAATAAAATGTGACTTATCTATACAAGAAATGCTAAGGTACTTTCTATGGCATGGTGAATATGGGCATTATGTGACAATAGTGAAGGGCTTTTTTTTTTTATATCTTGCCCCTTTAATCTACTACAAACTGACACAGTAACGTAAGTTTTGTGACTTATCCTAAAGAACACAATTTCACACTGTGTACATAAATGTGAAAGTAGTATGAAGACTTTTGGGCTTCAGTCATAATTGTAGAGAAAACCTACTTTCGAATTAATTAGTATTTGAGACCCATATATATTTTATTTTCATTTCTCCTTATGAAATTGTTATTGTTTTAAAGAAGTTAATTATGTTTCAGTAGTGTAGAACCCATGGTCTTAACTCTTGCAAAATTTAGTGGGTATTAAGGGTACAACAGAAATAATTAAACAGATTCAACTTTAGTAGGATTACTCTCTGATGCTGTACTGCATGTAATGCTGTTGAAAACTAATTGGAGTTGAAATAAAATCTTGTCTATCAGTAAATCTTACAGCACCCTTACATTGGCATGATTAGTCACTGTCACATAAGATTCATAGAGAGTATAATGAAATTGTGTTGAGTTTGTTTTTCTTGAGAATGAATTATTTTAAAGATAATTAAAATAATAATAATAGCTATGTCTTATTTGCTAGATCACAGAAAAAGTAAATTTGGCACTTTGAATATTATTCTGTTCTTTATCCCTCAAATCAAAAATATTCTTGTGGGATTTGAAGTTTACCTATGCAGTTTTAGAGTAGTGTGGAAGAAAACATTTAAATATGAGAGACTAAATTTTTAGTTTAGTTTTATCACTAAAAGAATATTTTCTATACGCTGAAAGCAAGAGAAGAAGAGACTGCAATATCAGAAGGCCCCACAATGTTGGACAAGAATAAACAGAACAGCTACAAAGTGTCCTTTCTGCAGGAGGAAGGAACAACCAAGAAGACTGCCTGAAGCACCAGAAAATAAAGTAATCGGGATACATAATAGAAAGAAATTAGTTTAGAAGGACTTTCATTTGGAAAACAGACTAGTAGGAAGTTATGACAAACAGTTCCATAAATGAGCACCAACGTCAGAAAATGTTGACTAACGGAACAAGAGAAGCAGATAAGTTAATGACATTTTTTCCCCTAGGTTTTACCTAATTGATAGATAATGACTGTTTTTAATGATTTTGAGGGAATATAATTATATGGAATTTTGTTGGAAATTATATATGTTAAGTTAGTAACAGTATTTTGTAAATGGTGATTTGAAATTGCCATTTGAAAACGTAAATAATAGCAAATTGTTGGGGTGGATAGTGAGATGAATTATTATTGAAATCTAAGAAATCATGAGAAACAGGTACAGCATCAATGAGTTACTGAAAAAGTGTGAATGGAGAATTTCTTGGTTTAAACATAGAGATGGAACAATGACCTGTTTCAGCAAAACTATATAGAAAAGAATTCCCTTGATATTGGCCAATAGGACATAAAGCAAAAAAATATGAAATAGCACATATATTCTTAAATTTAAAAGAATGGCATGAACGAATAGGGTTTGGCAGAATTATTGTGTATATCTTTTATCTTTGAAATATCTTATTTAATTTATTCAATGTTTAGTGTTGAAATAGTATTTTTATTATATTGCAAATATTGATTGTAGTAAATACTAATAAAGCATTTTCTATATGTTAAGTTCTACACAAAATAGATAGGTCTTTCTATTAGTAGTTTGCTGTACATGGTACAAAAAGGAAAGGTGAAACTTAAAGAGCTCACATTTGTAAAAATAGTTAGGAACTTCAGACAATCACACAAATAAGCAGAGACAAGAACAGGGATTCTAGTCACTTTGAGTGACTGAGAAAGTTAATACTACAGAAGAGTGACCCTGACTTACTGCTGAGAGATAGGAATTAAGAACATATTATAAGTTTTACCAGAAGGAAAACAAAAGTACCATGCTCAGACTAGGAGAAAGTATTTTAGATTGAACTATAACCTATGATTTTACTTAAACTGCAACAGAAACAGAAACATGGCCATAGGAATAAGATAGACAAAGAAACTAATGCCCACTGAGGGTGCAATATGTGCTCTTCCAAGTCATGAGCCCTTTAATAGCTCATTCAATAAAAATTGGTCATCCTGCAAACCTTAACCACAATCAACAAAAACAAGTTTATCAGATTGCATTGATATGGTTTCACCCACACAAACACACACACACACACACACACACACACCCCAATACTAGAATAATAGTCAAAGAAAAAGAGGCTATGAAATTGAGAGTAGGAAAGATAAAAAGAGTTGGAAGGAGAGAACATGGGAGAGCCTAGATGGGGTAAAACAAGGGGATCTTAATGTAGTTTTATATTAATTTTAAATGTCTGATGAAGGGGGAAAAGGGTATGGTATGGAAATATATAAAGAGATTTTTTTGTTATTGTTGTTAATGATTTTCCTTTAAATGTGTAGGATATTTAATGAGACTATTTGAATATGCTACATATCATAGCAGGCAGTCACCAGAGAGTCAACTGAAAGATAAGAATTGGAGGTATCGAGCCGAGTGGTCAGGGTGCACGCATTTAATCCCAGCACTCGGAGGCAGAAGCAGGTAGATCTCTGTGAGTTTCGAGGCCAGCCTGGTCAGAAGAGCTAGTTCCAGGACAGATTCCAAAAACTACAGAGAAACCCTGTCTCAAAAAACCAATAAATAAATAAATACATACATACATAAAATAAAAAATTGGAAGTATCAATAACAGAAGAAATCACCAGTGTACTGGCTTGCTTTGTGTGTTAAACTTGACACAAACCAAAGTCATTGCAGAAGAAGGAGCCTCAGTTGCGGAAATGCCTCCAAAAGAACCAGCTGTAAATAAGTGATCAATGTAGGAGGGCCCAGCCCATGGTGCTGGTAGTCCTGGTTTCTATAAGCAAACTTAGCAAGCCATGTGAAGCAAGCAAGTGACCAGCATTCCTCCATGTCCTCTGCATAAGCTCCTGCCTCCAGGATCCTTCCCTGTTGATTCCTTTTCTGTCTTCCTTCAATAATGAGCAACAAGATGGAAATGTAAGCCCAATAAACCCCTTTTTCTCAACTTGTTTTTTGGTCATGGTGTTTCATCACAGGAACCCTAACGAAGACAGCCAGAATGCAATGGATCTTAGGAGAAATGAAGCAATGTATGAAAAAGAAGCAAGTTAATGTCTTACAAATGATTTCATTATTATTGATTAGAATGCATTATATTTCTCCTAAGTTGTGCATATATATAATACAAATGTAGATTGATGATAAATAGTTGGAAGACATGCATACATACAGATAAATACATAGATAGATAGATATCCATCTATTCAATAATCGCCTGACATGACCCATCATCAAATAAAACAAAGTCCTATTGGTTAAGGATGTAATGGGATCACCCATAGTAGATAATTCACAGTATAGCACTAATTATTAGAGAATTATTTACATAGTTATAAACAAAGGCATCATTTTCCGGAAAAATAGAGGTCAATATGTACTCTTTATTCCTCTAAGGAGTTTAAACTTGCTTATCTACAGAATTAGTTGTTAAACATTTTGACACAGTTTTATTTGATCATATTTGACACACATCATATTTGACCATGAATTCTTAAGGCAACTATGCCCTGTAATATTTGCATTTCTTTTCTAGGAGGAAAGGTTTATCTTTATGCTGATCTGCATTTTCTATTCTTGATATTTTAGAGTCTTGACATATCTGCAACTCAAGATAATGTAATGTGTTGATATGTAAAAATGTACAAACATACTAAGCTTTCTTCACCACTTGTTCTATGAGGTAAAATACAAAAGGAGAGCATTAGAGTATGAGCTATTGTTTCTCAGATAATATAGTTAAATGTTATTGAGAATTTCTAGTAATTCTTCTTCATGACAAATTTATTGATAGTGAAATAATACCTGGATAATAAGTTCAGGAGAGGGACAACCTTCACAATCGAATGATATCTAATATCTAAGGTTAAATTTTTTTACTTATAAGAAAAATGCAACATATGAATCCTATATTATCCTTCACTCATCCTTTTCTATAATTAACATTTTATAATACCACACTGCACTTAAATAATGATCTTTTCTGAAATGTCTAATTACTCAGATTATTCTTATTCTTTTATGATTCCTCTATGTTAGTTTTGGTGAGATCTTCATTATATGGATTTTCAGCTTTCTCCTTTCAATGAGAACTTTGGTAGTGGTGAGAATTATGACTTCCTACCTGTTCTCATGTTGAAGCTGAAACAGGGCTAGGAACGATATTTTCAGTCCTCACTGTTTAATGCAGTCATTGTTTACTCACAGCGGATTTTTGAAAAAAAAATTATGGATTTTATTCTTTTGCTTTCCAAGAAGTTTGGCATTCAATATTTGATGTCAGTTTTTTCTAAACTGCTTTTACTGTTGTGGGGAAACAAAACCTTGAAAAAAGTAAGTTAAGGAACTAAGGGTTAATATATTCTAAGGCAGGAAAGTCAATGTGGCAGGGGCATAAGAACTTCTGGTGACCTGTATCAATAAGGATCACTGTGACAATAAGAATCACTGCTCAGGGATTCATTTTTCTCTTTTGTTCAATCTAGTACTACAGCTCATAGAACACTATTTCCCACCCAATCCGTATAATTTGTCACTTATATCTGGATGCTTTCCTAATTCATTCTAACTTCTGGAAAATTAGTAGTCAAAATTAACTACCACACTGACCAGTACATAAATACCTTGTCACATTTTGATGTTTTTGCTATAAAAAGGAGGAACACTTCATTCCATGGTCTCCTTAATATGGATATCCTATTCTATAGTGTAGAGTTATTTATATATAAACAACTATGAGTGTGTATATAGTATAATATTAAGAAAGGAGACAAAGAAAGGGTGTTATTAGGTGTTGAGGAAGTACTGAATTCAGGAAAAAGAATACATAAGGTACATAAGAAAAAATAAACTTATTTTTACCAAGTTTTAACTCTTCCTTTTTGTGTGTGCACGTGGTGGACAAGTCCACAAAAATGTCAGGCATAGCAACTGTATTATTAAACAAAACGCCCAAAATTCAAAGGGGCCATTCCAGCTGCATAAAAGTTAATTACCATACATAGAGTTTGAAGAAAGCAAGAGTTTGTTTGACTGGATAATTAATCTAACTGTGTGATGGGGCTTTTATTTTTAGTTCATAACAGTAAAGTGATCAAAGTATAAATTGATATATTTAATACGTTAGAAAAAAGTCTTAGGTGTCAAAAAGGCTTTGTAAATTATGATTAATTAAATACTTAGGGTAATACAGCTGAATTCATGTGGAAATTATGATGAAATGATCAATATTATCATTATTCACTAAATATGTGTTAAGCACATATTAGAAATCATTAGAAAATAAACCAAACAATACAGACATTCATAGAGGTAATTGGTGATCATATTCTTCTAGAAGGTTCAATCAAAACCTACTTTCAGAGATAAGGGTACTAGAAACATCAGAGAGCTGCTTCCTGGTATCTTCTATAATTAAGCTCATAACTAAGAAGACATAAAACATTTTATGCATCAGTAAGTATTCATAATTCAACATATGCATAAAGTGCTTCATGTAAAAGAAGTTGAAAAACTATTTACAAGGATTTGAAAATATTCATATTATCTAGTTATTTAAATTAATCAATCAACTGTCTTTATCACATAAACCTCCCACTTTGGAAACCCTCATTTATCTCTTTATACTTTTCTCTTTATATATAGCACTTGTCAAAATATTTTACATGGAATCCCAGAATCTTGGCCAAATTTTTCATACCTGCCTTTGATGTTTCTCTTCCAAATAAGCAGCAGTAACACTTATCAAATATTGAATAAACAATATGCTAGGCAAAATCATAACACCTTTAATCATCATCTGTTTCAAATAATATGGTCCTTAAATAGCAGTTAGAGTAATACTGTTTAACAACTAATAAGTAGTCTTGGCAGGAATATTAAAGCAACATTTGGTGATAAAGCCATTTCTGGCAATGTGTGTTATCTGTTTTTGTCAAAGACAATGTACTTGTTACCTTTACATTGGTGGTTGAAGAGATTGTTACACAAATATGTCTAGACAGAAAATATGTAAGACTGTTTATGACAGGCACTGTTTTAACAGCTCCTTGTTAGCAAGAATGGGTCTGGCTTTGCATTCTCATGAAGATAATCAGACATACACTAATAAAAGCAGTGTATCTATAATCAGGTAATCAGGTTACCAAGAAAGTTATGTGGCTTTAGTTGACCCTCTTTTTTTTTTTTCCTGGTCAGATAAACCAAGCTACCATTTCAAGATGAATTTTGTGGAATGGTCCATGTGGCAAGTTACCAATGGAAGCCTCTATTGTGCAGCTTGTGTGGAGCTGAGATCTCAGTTCAAAAATATCACAGAAACACAGCCTTGCCAGTAATTAGCTGAGAAAACTGGGAAGTGGATCGAATCAGGTCTAGTGATGACTGTAGCTAACTGGGCACACACTTGATTCAGGGAATGTGATAAATGTCTACTGTGTTATAACTGTAACTTTTGTAATTCCTGTGACAACAATTAAGAATCTATTACCTAATGTTATTGGCAGTATTTCTCTCTCTTCGTTACTTGTTCTACTACATCATCTTTACAAGACTCAGGAAAGGAGCCTAAGCAGGAAAACTTGATTTGTAAATCTCTCATTCCAAAGTGCATTTCCATTTCAAAGGAGCTGTTCCAGGGAAAGGCATTTGAAGTTCAACAATAGCACAGAATTTAAGGTCCCTTGAATTTCAGTCATTTTCCTTCTAAGGACCAGCCTATTCCAACCCTGAGTGTGCGACATAAATGAACTCTGAATTTCCAATACAGATTAAAATTACTCTTGGTCTATGCCACAGAGGTTCTCTTCTTGATGACGCCCATCTGCAAGTTATTTCAAGGTTCTGAATTCTCATCTCAGTGGAAAATTAATTGTAAAAGTATCTCAGCTTTTAATGGATTTTAAATGATCTAAAAGCCCTTTCTGTGTTTCTAATGTATAATTCCTTTATAGTAACAGCTGAATAGACATAAAAAATAACTTTTATGAAGCACGCACCACATCTTTAACTTCCATACATATGAAGTTCTTCTTATGTCTTAATGTATGTTCTGAATATAATTTTGTATACATGAATTTGCAGTTTATTGGTAAAGACAATAGAATCTTTGATACTTCTTTCCAATGACTGTTGACTATTTTTTCTTTCTTGTGTAGTGCAATTCCTTCTGTTCAAAATATATTTCAATTCATTTTCAAAGTTGTAAAAACATAATTTCAATCATAAAAATGTTTTAGGTACTAGTCTAGGATAGCAAAATTGTTCTAATCATTGGTAGTACTATATCAGAAATTTGAGATAAATTATAGAATATAAGAAAATACATTGTCTGTTTTGATAATAGTGATTTGATGACTATGTGTTCCTTTTAGATTGTTACAAACTGCAACATTACCTAAACTATTGCAGATTTCACTTTAATGCGTCAAAATGTTCAAATAAAATACTAATTTAAGAATTATTTTTAATTAGGTATCTGTAGAGAGCTGCCTGTAGCCACACCTTAAATAGGGCGCCGGCTTCCGCCCTCCGCCTTCCCGATGGCGAGTGCTCTCTGTGGTAAACAACTCCATATTTGGCTAAGGCTAAAGATCTGGCTTGCTTCCACCGTACCTGGACCTATCTGCAGTGCCCACGTGGCATGCCGAGGTTGGCTACCCAGAGGCTACTTAAGCTGCAGGCGGGCTTCCCCTGAGAGAAGGAGAGAGAGAGTGTGTGTGTGAGAGAGAGTGAGTGAGTGAGTGAGTGAGTGAGTGAGTGAGTGAGTGAGTGACTGAGTGAGTGAGAGAGTGAGAGAGAGTCAGAAGATTGTTCAAGGTTCCTGAATAAACTGCAGAAAGAAGAGTTCGGTGTTGCGTCTTCCTTGATGGTCGAGGCGGCCGCGACAAGTGGTGGCCTGTATGGGGACCTCTCTCCTACCGCTTAACGAAAACTCAGAACTTCTGCAGTCAGGGCAGTGCACTGGTAAGTTCCCAGGTAAGGTGGGAATCCGTGACAAGAGCAGGAAAATTGCTCCTCTCTGTAGTTAGAGAGAGAGCAGGGAAGGCTCGCCTCTGTGCAAACTGAAAATAAAAGTTTAAACGTAAAAGGTTCCTAGGTCAGTTATGGGCGCACCCAATTTTTTTGGCTCTTAATGAGCTGCTTTGTTCAAAGAATTTAGAAATCAAAAGGAACACGCTGGAAAGATTTTTACAGGAATGTGACAGTTGCACCATGGTTTGCCATTTCCGGGAGCCTCACGATATCTTCATGGGATAAACTTGGGAAAAAATTAGATTTTGCTTTTGAGCAAGGGATTCTCAAGGCTGGAGTGAGACCTGTTTGGAAAATAGTCAGAGGCTGTCTCGAAGACCAGTGCTCCAGTGAGGCAGTGGAAAGTGGACAGGCGGCTTTAGAGATGTTGCAGGAGGAGAGATCTGAACAGGCAAGCAGTGAAAAGGGAAAAGATTGAAAGGAAAAATTATACCCTGATCTTTCTGGTATAGAAAACCTAGAGTCTACAGACTCGGAGGAAGAGGTAAGGACACTCATAGAGCAGATGGAAAGGACGAGGATAAGAAAGAGGGAAAAGAGAAAGGAACAGAGGTGTATGCACCCAGGGGTAGGCATGAATCTTCTACCCAGTAGCTGGGGGGACCAGGTTCTAACCGTCACCTTTGCTCAGAAGGTTCTAGCTGCTGCAGCTGTTCCACATCACTAGAGATGCTCACAGGTGTGGTCATTTCAACCTCTTCGCCAAGACGTTATTCCAAAATCTTACCAGCTAAGTCCATCGAACATTACCCGACTGCAGTGGCAAACATTGCCACGACTGGAATCCAACAATGCCTGCAATATTTTTGGGTCGCTCCAGTTACCATTTTAGTACCTTATGCCAACCATCAAGTTCAGACATTATGTGCCACAATAGATGATTGGGCTATTTTTCAGTGCAGCTTTACTGGACGCGTAGATAATCATTGCCCCAAACACCCACTATTAGGTTTCTTTAAAAGCATCTGGTAATATTCCCTAAGATAACATCATCGCAGCCCATTTCTAAAGCCCCAAATATGTTTACGGATGGATCTAAAACTGGATGTGGAGTATATATGATAGATGCACAGGGGCCTGTACAACATCAGTTTCAACCTGGCTCTCCTCAGATTGTAGAGTTGAAGATAGTAATAGAAGTCTTTAAGGCTTGCCCTTTTCCTTTTAATTTAATATCAGATTCCGCCTATATTGTTAATGCCCTTAATAATCTCTCTGCCAATGTAGCTCAAGCCCTGGATGTACAAAAAGGCATTAACTCCCAATTAAAAGGAGGTTTGATGGTGGTCAACCAAAGGATTGACCTGGTACAGGAGCAAATAGACATCCTCTGGCAGGTTGCCCAGCTCGGCTGTCAATGGAAGTATGCCAGGCTCTGTGTGATGATAATTTCACCCATGCCGCAAATTTGTCTAAGCAATTGTCTAGTTATCTTTTAGGCAATTGGACTGGAGAGTTTGATGGCCTGATGGAGCAGCTGAGAGTGTCCATTGTCATGGTGAACTCGACCCGAGTGGATGCTGGGCTGGCAGAAGGATTGTCTTCGTGGATCTCTTGACGCCATGAATCAAGGAGTGGGCGGGCATAGGAGCCTTAACAGGCCTACTGGTAATGGTCTCCTTGGTCTGCCTGTGGTGCATCTACCGCATGAAGGTCTCCCAGCGTCGCAATGCAGCCATGATCATTCAAGCCTTTACAGTCCCCCTGCACATGGTTGGCTACCATGAAATACTATCTTTCTATGCACAGGATGCTAGGCTTGAGCACTACACTCGGGACCCATCGAGCTTTGGGCCCCGAGGAGAGTATGCCTAATTGCATGTGGGTTGATACCTTATTTCCCACCTCTGTGCAAAGGTATCGGTCAGGTCTGGTACTAGTAGGGTGGATGACGCCTGGATGAGGATCAGTACAAGGCCCCTGGTTTTACAGAGATTAGGCCTCTGCTCTCGCCTGTTGCTATATATAAAAAAAGGGGGATATGTAGAGAGCTGCGTGTAGCCACGCCTTAAAGATGGTGCCGGCTTCCGCCCTCCACCTTCCTGATGGCGAGTGCTCTCTGTGGTAAACAACTCCATATTTGGCTAAGGCTAAAGATCTGGCTTGCTTCCGCCGTACCTGGACCTATCTGCAGTGCCCACGTGGCATGCCGAGGTTGGCTACCCAGAGGCTACTTAAGCTGCAGGCAGGCTTCCCCCCGAGAGAGGGAGAGAGAGAGAGAGTGTGTGAGAGAGAGAGTGAGTGAGTGAGTGAAAGAGTGAGTGAGTGAGTGAGAGAGTGAGAGAGAGTCAGAAGATTGTTCAAGGTTCCTGAATAAACTGCAGAAAGAAGAGTTCGGTGTTGCGTCTTCCTTGCTGGTCGAGGCGGCCGCGACAGGTATCTGTATCTTTAATTAGGTATGTGTATGTGTAGGTGAAAGTAGTGCTTCCAAAGGCAGAAATGTTGTCACAAGCCCTGGAGCTGGAGGTACAAGTGGTTGTAGCATCCAGATATCAGGCCATGAAGCTCAACTACAATTCTCTACAAGAGCAGAAAGTGCTCTTAACTGCTGAGCCATCTCTTTAGATCTGAATCATTCATTTTGATCTATGGTTATCAGTGCCTCCATAGTCTTATTTATCAAAGTAAGGATGGTATAATAATTCCTATCTCACAGAGTTGACAGGAGTACTAAATAAGCTACGGTGACAGCAGTATAGGCAGAATATCCAGTGTATGAATTGTTATATGTGTTTCTCATTATTATTTTAACATTATAGCATGACTCTGATAGAAATAACTGTGTTGATAGTTTGTTTGTGCTATAACAAAAGAAGCTTGCCTGAGAATCAGAGTATGGAGCTAGCCACTAGCTAGCCAGAGAGGTCAGGCAATGGTGCCATACACCTTTTATCCCAGCACTTGTACTTAGGAGGCAGAGGCAGAAAGACCTCTGTGAGGTCAAGGTTACTCTGGGTTACACTAGATTATCTAGTCTCAAAAGAGAAATAGAGCCAGGCAGTGGTGGCTCACACCTTTTATCCTAGCACTTGGGAGTCAATTGGCTTTAATCCTGTCTCCTATGGAGGTAGAAACAGGAAGGGATGTGGCTGGCTGGAGAGAGGAATAAAAGGCAGGAGGAGATAGGAGCACAAGGCATTCATTCTGAGGACTTGTAGAGACAGGATACCCCATTCAGTCTGAGGATTTCATAGAAGTAAAAAGTAGGGGCTGGCTGCTCTGCTTCTCTAATCTTTCAGCTTTCATCCCCTAATATCTAGACTCTGGATTTTTATTATTCAGACCAATTACAAATCACACTACAAATAACATTTTGTCATTTGGTGTAAACAGTCATTCAATATTTATTGACTATAGAAATAAAGAAACACATCAATTTGACTCATGGATGTTGACTGAGGTTTCTCTCCCACCAGGTCCCACATCCATTTAGACTCAAATAAACACACAGAGGCCTACATTAATTATAAACTGATTGGCCTATTAGCTCAGGCTTCTTATTAACTCTTATAATTTGTATTAGCCCATAATACTTGTCTGTGTTAGCCAGGTGGCTTGGACGTTTTTTCAGTGAGGCAGTCACATCTTGTGTCCTCTGCATCTGCATGATGACTGAAGACTGCACTTTCCTCTTCCCATAATTCTCATTGCCACACCTCTGTTTCCTGCCTGGTCACCATCACCCCACCTATACTTCCTGCCTGGCTACTGCCAATCAGCGTTTTATTAAAAATAATACAAGAGACAAGGTAAAAAGCCATTGTTCCACAGCACATGGAGATATTCTAATGTTTATTATATAGTTATGTAGATGAATCAATACTCCTTCTGTTAATAAATAAGTATAGACCAACAATAGTAGGTAAGATGTGTGGATACTTTAGTAGGTATAGGCATATATACATGTATATCAATCTACCTAACTTAATATATACATATGTAAATGAAATGCTTAAAATGATGCTGGCATATTTCTTGATTATATAAAAGTAGCTAATTATCTATAGACTTTAGTATATTTATTTCAGTTGAGTGTAGAAGAGGTAAATACCCATACAGTAATAAATGGTTATTAATTTACAGTAATAAATGGCATTAGAAATTCAAAAGTTGGTTTACAGAATATGTGCTATGATCTAAGCCAAATGATTTCTCAAGATATTCTTATAAAAAACAAAACAAAGCAAACTAATAAACAAGAAGGAGTAGTGGTGTGAGAAATCCTTCTGTCTATGTGTTGTTTTATTGGTTAATGAATAAATCTGTTTCATTCAGTGACCTAGGAGAATGGAGCTAGGCAGGAAAACTAAACTGAATGTTGGGAGAAAGAAGGCAGAGTCAGTTAGAAGCCATGTAGCAACCACAGGGGATAGACGCCTCTGCTGGAGCCCGCCAAAATTTTGCTGGTAGGCCACAACCTCGTGTGATGCACAGATTAATTGAGATGGGTTAGTTTAGGATATGAGTTAGCCAGAGATATGCTTAAGCTATTGGCCAAACAGTATTGCAAATAATATGGTATCAGTGTGTTTATTTCTGGACTGGGCAGACAGAAACCTCTGTGAACAGAGAACAGGCCAAGAGCATTTTACTAAAAACTCAAGGTGCTAAGGAGAAAGTCAAGTAGCTAAAGAGTTGCGTTAGTGGGAAGAATGAGGCAGAGTATGAAGTGTGAAATAAAGTCTTCAGAAAATCAAATTCAAAATTATCTGATGTAAGTTAATTCCAAATCTTCTAATATTGAGCCAAATTTTAGGCTCCATTTGCATCTTCAACATGTCTGTATAAGTAGATATTAAATTAAAAACATAATGTTTATACAAAAATAATTGAATTCTCCAATATTTTTTAGAATGAATTGTTTGTAAAGATAATATATCAAACAGTCTTTGCCTATTACAGGCTTTTTATTATGTACTGTGGTATATAAGTTTTCTATTCTGTTTTGTGGTAAATCAAAGTGAACTCTGTTTTTCGGTTTGTGGCACAGTGTACTTGTCATTTCAACCATAATACCTTCAAAATTTAATTGCTTTCAATTAAGATAATTTAACATAAATCATTTGCACCACTTAAATGAAATGAGAGAACCTGACAAGTTTGTTCATTCATAACACATAAAATATGTCCATAAAATATATTAGTCCCATCTGTCTCCAGCCATCTGAATTGTATTTTATATCACTTCTTTACAGGCATATTGATAGAGTGAAGAGAAAAGATCATAACAGATAAAGAAAAGATTTGGTGGCATTTCTTTCAATTAGCATTCATTAGAACAATGTTTTTCAAGCAGTGAAACTTATTGTTTCTTTGTTCTGATGATATTTAATTTTAAAGGGGTAGCTTTGATTGATAGTAGCTTACATTTGAGAATATTTGGAGCTCTTAAGTGCTATGTAATTATTACATATATGTATATGTATACCCACAGGTTATATATGCATGTCTGTGTTTTTCATTTTTGTGTGTGTGCTTCCAGTTCAATTTCAGAGAATCACAGAAATCTCTGGAATGAAGTACTCTGAGTAAGCTAGCTCTTCTCTGGAGTTAAACACCATGTCTCCTGCCAGACATGCATCCTGTGTTTGAATCAAGTCTTCAAGTCTTTGCCATCTGCTAACTAAACTATCTGCAGCAAGTTGACTTAACTTTTTGCTGAGACAGTTCCTGTTGTTACAACTTATTATGAGTAATAGAGTTCATAAGCATATGGAACTAATTACGAACGCTGTATGAACATATCATATGTACTATCTACTTCTGGTGGTGGAAAAGATTAGACAATTTTCCCTTGTGGTTTTGTACTAGATCTAGTTTTCTTAGAAAAGAGCCTATGAGGACTTCCCATTCTGTGTAACCCTGGAAATATTCATATACACCTTGAATTTCCCAGAATGCTGAAAATGCCATGAATGACAGTGAGCCATAGAACACAGAGACACCAAGTTGTCATATTTCCACCTTTACAAAAAACCAGGTTCTCTACGTAGTCAATGATTTGTCTTTGTGTGATACCAGCGAACCTGTTATCAGTGAATCTTCTCTGATGCACAATGGGTTTTCTAAGGGCTTAGGTCATTTTAATTTTTTGGAGCAAATTAATAGGATTTTTTTGCTGCAAAGGACTAATTAAAAATGAAATATAGGAGCCAGATCACGGTAAGGATATTTTAAAATGATTTAGAAACTGCAGGAAATCACAGAAAATCACCCTAGAATAGAAATAATTGGGTCTCTAGTACAAAAGGAAATACTCATTGGTGTTGGTGAGTCTTCAAGAATGCACCAGCACAAAACAGTGATCTAAGGCTTTATTTGTGGCATTATTATTTAGAATTAGTGCCAAGTGAAAAGGATGCTTCTTTTACCTTCTGGGGAGGCTCTCCCTAACATTCACATAATTTTGAAATGCTGGTATTTGTTTTGTTTGTTGGTGTTTTAACAAAGGCTCCAGAAATCAGATACAATATAGAGAACATGAACAATACAAATCACAGTCTATTTAATTTTAACACATTCCTGTGACTTTCTTTTCTATGTTTTCCCTGTTTGAAATATTTTTCCAAAGTAAAACTACTTGGAACCATGTGACTTTATGTCCAGCTTGACCTCACTTCTGAAACATTAATTTATACTCTCATTTATTTGGATGCTGACTGAGTTAGGTATATTTAATATTTTACTTTGAATATCGACTATACAACTCCACTCTAGAAGGATTATACAATATTTTAATCATTACTGACTTGTTGGAATATTTGCCCCAATAGAAGTCAATTAAGGTATGTAGGCAGATTAAAATTTATTTTAGTTAACTTCAACATTTTTATAAAATCCTATTTGATACTTATGTTAAAAAAGGATATAAAAATTTACAAGTATTAACTGTAAACCCAAAAACTTTCATTAAAATAGAGACTGTAAAACTATTTTAATTCAAAATATTTGCTAAAAGAACTAAAAATTAAGGATGATATGAGCAGGGTAATGAGATAAGTAACACTGTAAATAATCATGAGTGTATGCGAATTGATGACCTAAGATTTCATTCTGCTCATAAGGCTACAAGATAATAGGAATCATCATCATGGCATTTCTTAGCTATTAAGGTTTCTAGCTTGTTCGATATGCATGGAGCATTAGCAAATTTGGTTCTAACATTAATATATTTCTTGTTACTTTAAGTATCTATCTATCTATATTTTTGTATTTCATAAATAGAATATTTATATTATTTAATCAAAAGCAAACAATACCATTTCTCCTTTTTTTAATGAGTTAAGATATGAAAATATATAGAGCAAGATGGTGCACACCTGTTATGCCAGGACTTGGGACACAGGGGAAGGAAAAGAGGAATTCAATTATCTATGATAGCCACATGACTAAGTACCTTTCTCAGTGGGGAAAGTCACATTCTGCTTCTTCGGTGGTCTAGGCAGGAGTGGGAGAAATGAGCTTCCTTCTTCCTAGAATTCTCCTGTTCTCATTGCCCCACCTCAACTTCCTGTCTTGTTTTCACATATGGGAAAATAGATTGATGGGATAATAGATTTGTATTTGTGAGTTATTGTTTACAGACAATTACATTGGTATAGATTCATGTATATTGATACAATGTTAAATTATATTGAATATTGTATGCATGCATGCTTCTACCTCTGTTTAAAACATTTTTATGTATTGATACATATATATATATACTTATCATATTGCAGTGTACATTTCTACCTCTGATCAAGATACTTGTACATTGTTTACACTTGGAGGTCATTGTCCTCATTTACTGCAAGTTGTTTATTGTCTTAGTCTTTAAGTTAGATAGGTATTAAGAATTATAGATCAGTAGTCATCTATGTCTGTCATACTTATAGTTAGACTAATCAGGTTCTTTAGATACATAGAGATTATACTCTGTATAGATAGATAATCTTCAACCATTTCAAGGATCTGTGGAACATGGCATTTAAATAACTTAGGGTTTTGTTGACATGAGACATAATTGCTCCTGGCTGCGCCAATCTATTCCTGAGAGAATGTTGAGCACCAAAGACACTCCACTAGAAGCCTGTTTTCTTCTTGTCAAAAACTGGCCTTTGGGCAAAGAAATGCCCATGCCTCAACCACTGACAAGATATAGTATCCAGAAATGGATTAACAGGACTGTCAAATCTGGCCAAGACAGGGTAAGATGGTTTTGAAAAATTTCTTGCCTTTGAAAATGGTCTGTCAGTTATTCTATGCCATACCCAAAGTTGGTTGCTTCAACGTTGCAAAATGAGGCTTTGTGTGATTGCTCAGGTAGCTAATTGTCTCTGTCATATATTGCTTGCTTTGGAAGCTACTTGATTGTACTTCCTGCCTGCTCAAGTAATATTATCTCCCTTCTCAGGCTTTCAGTAGGTTTGAAGATTAGAGAATCATAGTTACTGTGCTCTTATGATCTAGCCAAGCCATCTCCAATACAAGACTTAGACTCCTTAGGAGAGAATGTTTATTAAAACATTTAGCATATGTTCCTTGATTAATATTGTTTATGCTGATTGTAATTCTAATTTTATACTTGATATCTGTTCCTAGTGTATATTGTTTTGTATTGGGTTTGGAACTCTCTTACTTAAACAAAAGGGGGAGGTGCTGCAGGAGCTACTTCCACTCCTTCAGCCAATAGCCTTTAAGATACCAGCTCACTGGGGCGTGGTCTCTTTTTCTTTTTTAAAAAATTAGCGGCTCTCTTGCTTCCAGCTTCCAGCTGTTAGACTTCCTTCCTGATCGTCCAGAGGGCTCTTGTCTGGGACAGTGATCTGTAAATTTTTCCCTTTAAATAAATAACCATTTTATTAATCACAATTCCAAACTGGTGTGGGATTGTTTTATGACTTATGCCTTCAGAGATCTGCCTGCCTCTGCCTCCCAAGTGTTGGTATTAAAGGCGTGTGCCACTATCAACCAATATGCTATTAGTTACTCTCTTGATTAAAATCTTTTGTGTCTATAGTACATAGTACTAACATGGAATATTTCAAGTCTTCAATGCACTGTCTATTGCATTCCTGCTAGAATTAAAAATTAACAGTCATAAGCAGAGTGGTAGAGTTTTTGAGATTTAATTATTCATTTTATACCATATAAATATACTCTATACCATATATATATGTAATTGTTACAAATATATTGGCAATTATATACACACAAAACTGTCACACAGTGTCATCTTAAGAACAATTTAAGTTATAGAGAAAAAGTGGTAATGTATATTGGTGAAGTTTTTGCATATCTTAAGAAGTGTAGCATTTTACCTTTATAAAACACAGAAATGGATTAAAACTTGCAAACAACTATCATTTATATTGTTGTCATTGTGCACCAACTATTTCTCCATAGGGACACTAGAATAATTATCTTTGTTTCCTTCCAAATCTCAATTCCTCCCATGTGGACTAAGTGTTGTGCCTTGGACTGTTCTAGGTGCTTGGAATATAGTATGAACCAGAAGATACAAATATTGCCACTTTAGGAAAACTTCCAATTGTGAGAGATGTGATAAAAAATAAACACAAGCAGAAAAGTGTATTGTATCTTTGAAGATCATGCTCTAAACAAGTATGAATACAACAGAAAGCAAATGGATGAAACAGTGTGATATCAGAACGTATAACGGAACTTCAAGTTGTGCTTATTTGCAAGTTAAGATGTTTGAAGGACATAAAAGCCTTGATGAAGCTACCTAGCAGAAGAAAATACCTGGACAGGCAGAGAGAGGTACCTGTTTTACACATTTTCAGACCAATTAGAAAAAAAAAAGTGGAAAAAGATTCGGGTAAGAAAGTGATTAGAATGTACAGATCTTAGGAAATTCTAGCAGATAGGACTGTCATTAGACCAGGATGAGCACTATGGGTTTTATTGTGAATTAATAAATGAAAACTGTAGCATTGATAGCTTTATAGATAGCTTTCTAAAAGCATGGCTCATAAACACATGTTTAACTAACATGCCATGGTGTAGGAAAACTAGTTAAGCTTTTCTAGAGAAGTTGGCCCTTTACAATTGCATTAGGGTGATGTAAAGGATTGTAAACTGACTAAAAAAAGGAGATGTCTTCACAGCTATGAAAAGGAGGAGGTAGAGGGGGAGAATGAACAGATTGTTGCATAAATAATGAAGGACCTGTTCTCATTAATTTCTCTAATAAAGATATACTTGTGGGTAAAGGATAATGATCAGTCCTTGACAAGCTGCCCCATATGAAATAAAGTCTCAAGAGGGAAAAAAGTTCTCTTTATGAAAGTCAAATTCATGTCCTGTGTCTTGCCATGCCACGCCAACTCTGAAACAGAGCTGTACAGTTACCCAGCTGATGCTGATGTTCTGAACTGTCTTCTTAAATAAGGTGAGGGCTATAAAGCCATTTGGTATGGGTCAAAGAAAGACCCTTATTCAAACTGAGTCTTAGTAGTAGATGATTCTACATTGAAGTACATGCCCGGATGGTTGCATATTGGAAGAGGAGTGTTAGTCATTAAATATTTAGATCTAAGCAGAAGAGAAACTGATTGAAAAACTGGAGATTAAAGAATGGGAGGATGGTCAAAAAGTACCATGCATGGAAACAAGAACAAAGAAACTTTTGTCTTGTAATAAGATATTTCAGACAGAGGTATTATTATTAAATGATTCAGTAGAAATTTTGTGAGTCTAAGGAAACTGCATTTTGTGCTGAGTTATCAAGGACAAGGTATTTGATGTTGTCTGACATAAAAGGTGGCTTTTGAGTTCATTACCAACAATTGATGCCTTTAACTGCATTAGTGTGTTTTAGAATATGTCACAGGCTACATAAGATAAAAGGAGAGGTGAAAGTCAATTCAGACATCAGTGCCATATTTCAAATGCCATAATGAAATATGTATAGAGTTAGTAATGAAAAAAACTGCCATTACTGCTTGGTAGCCTAATAATACTCATGGGTCCTTTAATTCAACAGATCATAGAGTAATGGAGAATTTGACACAAATATAGACATTTGTCATTTGAAGAACATGCTGGAGCATGGGTATTTTGGATAGAAACAAAAATCTAGCTAATATCTACAAAAGAATAAATTACACTAACCATATTTAGAGTAAAAATTTCATTCATGTATCTAAAAATTAGATCTTAGTAACTACAAAAAGAGGCATATGTAGGAAAGTAAAGTAGAAGCAAATAATGGAATTACAATACCCAAACTGCAGTTTGATTAGTTTTCTTTTTGTGTAACGTGAAACTTGCGGTTTCATACTTGCTGGATAAACATTCTGCCCCTGAGCCACATCTTCAGACTGAATGCTTTCGTTTTTAACACTAATACATTATAATATAGTTTCATAAACTATTTTATTTTGTATGGATTTATGGGATGAGAATAAATCTTTGAAAATTAGCAGACATTTTCCAACCATGTCCCATAGATGTAAAAAAAAAAAACCAACAACAACACCAAAAAATAGTTTGGGGGATACAACCACCCTTACAAAGTTCTTGGAATTGATTGCATTGTTCTCATTCAAAATATTCAGTGTGCACAGAGCTGTGTCCTGAAACTGACTGTAGTAATGGCAATGAAAACCAAAACAGGATGAAACAAAAACAAACAACAACAAATAAGAGAAAAAGAAAGAACAGAAAACAGAATGCAGAGACATTCTGAATGTTCAATAATCAAGAATAATGAGATAAATACCCATCTTAGGTTAAGCAAACACAAGAGTCATTTGACTCATGAAAACTCTGGAATTAAGAAGAATGTTTGTATTATTAATGAGATTAAAATGTTAAGAACTATAGTTTGGGTCAGAAAAACAAATTTTGCTATAAAGGGTGACATAGGTAGGAAGAGTGTAACACAGGAATGGGATGAAGAACACCAAGAACAAGAGCCTCAAAATCAGCAGAATCTACACATAGAAAACCACACAGACACTGAGTCTGCCCAAGTCTGCAGCAGATATTGAACTAGAGCTAAAGAAGTGGACACATTTTCCCATACCTAACTCAGAATCTCCCACTCATAACCACTTAAAAATAAATTTGAGTTATTTCATCCTTAGTGCTACTCCTTTAATGGATCAAAACTACTCTTAAGTGTAGACTGCAAGTCCCAGGGTAGATAGCCAACAGAAATTGAACTTAACAGTGTCCTTGGAGATTTCTTGTCTCATAATGTCAAGACAGGTTTGTTTGTTTGCTTACTTTTGCTTTTTTGTTTCTTAGGTTTATTTTTAAAAATTTTATCTTATTTTACTTATTTTATTTTACATATTTTATTTTGCATATATATATGGGAAAATAAACCTTTTGTCTCACTTTCTACCCTATAAGTACTTTACACATATATTATGGCTTCATGTTTAAAATCTTGAACAAAATCCAGAGTGAAAATGAATGGGTCTGTGTGTCAGAGATTTTTCTTGAGTCTTTTCTTTAGCTCTTTTCTTTCTGCTTGTTTGTTTTGACCTATTCATATGTGTTATTATATATCAATATCACATCATATCATATCATATTATTACAGCTTAGAAATCGGTTTCTTCTCTAATGAGAGACAAAAAGGGGATAGATTCCATATGGAAGATGAGTTAGGGATGAACTGAAAGAAGTAGATGGAAGGGAAAAAATAATCAGCATATATTATGTTAGAAAAATATTTTCAGTAAAAAGAAACAGATATATTGAAAACTTGATAGATGATAGACAGACAGACAGGCAGGCAGACAGACATTAGATAGGTAGGTAGGTAGATAGGGAGATAGAGAGATAGATAAAAAGGTATAAAATGAATAGATAAACAAGACTGGTTTAGAATCATGGTGAGGTTGAATGTTAGAAATTTAGAAAGGATAATCACTAACATACACTTCACAAAGGAATCTCCAAAAATATAAATAGAGGTGAATACTCATCATATTTTATCTTTCTGGCTCTGGGATACCTCAAATAAGATGATACTTTTAATTCCACTCACTTGTATGAAGATTTCATGATGCCATATTATTAACAACTGGATGATACTCCCCTGTTTAAATATATCATAGATTCTTTATCTTCTCTTGAGGGATAGCAAAGTTGCTTCCAGTTTTTGGATATTATAAATAGAACAACGAACATGGTTTCTATGGAACTTTCTTCAGGGAGACAAGGCTGAGTAAATGAGAGAAGCTAGTTAAAAACTTTCCCCCCATTCCATAGGGTGGGTTTTGATGTCCCTTGTTGTACAGAAGTTTTATTGTTAGCTCTACTAGGTCCCATTCATTAATTATTTCTTTTCATGCCTCCATTACTGGAGTCCTGATCAGAAAGTCTGTTACTGTGCTTATAAATTAAGGAAACTTCTCTGCTTCCTCCTCTTTTATATCCAGAGTTTCTGATCTTATATTGAAGACCTGATATATTGAATGCTGAGTTTCAGCATTAGGTGATGATATATATTGATTATTTTAAATGTGCCTATTTAATTGAACCAAAATATTTTTTTTATTTCAAGTGTTTATTACTGGCTTCTTTGTAAAAAAGCAAGTGGCTACTAAGAACCTGAACTTCATTCTGGATGCTCAGGTTCTATTCTATTGCTTGTTGACTCTGCTTTCATGCTACTCCTGTGCTATGTTTGTTACTTTAGCTCTGTAGTGTAACTTGAACTATGGAATGGTGATACAGCAGTGCTTTTGTTGTTAGGGACTCTTTTTTTAATTTTGTTTTTTGCCATATTGAGTCCTTTGTGTTCCCATATCAATTTTGAAATTATTTTTCACTCTTTATGAAGAACTGTATTGGAATCTAGTGGTAGTTTGAATGAGAAATGTCCCCTACAATCCTATGAGTTTGAATACTTTGTCCCCTGTTAGTGGTTCTGCTGGGCAAGTTTTAGGTGATGCAGCCTTTTTCTGGAAGAAGGAAATGAATGGAGTCAAGCACTGAAAGTAAAAAGCCTGTTAACTTTCATTTCTCTTTGTGCTTTGTGCTTGTGTTTCAAGATGTCTCAGCAATTTGTTCCTGCTCCAATGCCTGTCACTATTAAGGACTGTAACACTCTGGAAACATAAAGCAAGAGAAACTCTCTGGACCATATGTTGCTTTGGTCATGGTGTTTTACCAGTGCAACAAAGATGAAGCTAGTGCACATTTTGATGGGAATTGCACTGAATCTATAAGCTGTTTTGCTGGAAGGGCCATTTTCATGATATTGAGCCTACAAATCTGTTGACAGAGGTTTCTGTCACACTAAATCCAGCAATTGTTCAGTTCCAAAGAAGCACACAGACGACTGTGTTAGTTATAAACTGATTGCCCTATTAGCTCAGGGTTTTATTAATTAATTCTTACATCTTAAATTAACCCATAATTCTTGTCTGTGTTAGCTATGTGGCTTAGCACCTTTTATTAGTGAGGCATTGTCATCTTGTTTTCTCTGTGCCTGGGTGACGACTGCAGACTGAGCCTATCCTATTCCCAGAATTCTCCTATTTTGGTCACTCTGCCTATACCTCCTGCCTGGCTACTGGTCAATCAGCATTTTCTTAAACCAATAAAAGTGACAAATCTTTACAGGGTACAAGACCATTGTCCCACAGTACTAATCTACTAATACAGGAGGTCATTACATTTTATGGTTTCATCTTCAATTTCTTTCTTTAGTTTCTTAATATTGTTTACTGTACAAGTTCCTTAATTCCTCTCATGTTTTGTATGTATGAACAAATATACATATACATATGAAATATATATTATATAAGGCTATTTTGACTAGGTTTTGTTTAAAAATAGGGAAACCATTACCAGCTATAACTCTGACATAAGGATGTGTCTAAAGCACTCCAAAAACAATTTTTTTTTTTGGTTTTTTGAGACAGGGTTTCTCTGTGGCTTTGGAGCCTATCCTGTAACTAGCTTTTGTAAACCAGGCTGGTCTCAAACTCACAGAGATCTGCCTGCTTCTGCCTCCCTAGTACTAGGATTAAAGGCATGCGCCACCATTGCCTGGCCACACTCCAAAATTTTTTAAGGCCAACAAAAAAAACACACAAAAACAAATATAAGGAAATACTCAATCTAATTAAAAATTGGGAAATGGAGACAGAAGCAGTAGTGCACACATTTTTCCCAGGACTCAGCAGGCAGAGAATCAGGTGGATTCCCATGTTTCAGCCCACGCTGATCTATAGAACTAGTTGCAGGACAGCCAGGGCTACACAGAGAAACCTTATCTTTTACACAATTATTAATAGGAAGGTATTAAATCAAACAAGATGTTCTCAAGTGAAGAAAAACTGAACATATTTAATATTCTTGCCCCTCAGAGTCTTGTAAATTAAAACTACTTAAATATTTCATCTTACCCAAGTCAGAATGGCTATGCTCATAAAAGTAAGCTAAAAAAAAAACATACTGACATGACTTCTAGCAGAAGGTCAAATTGTTGCAGCCACTATGTAAATCAGTGGGTAGATTCTTAAACAGCTAGACATATATTTACAATTGGCACTGCTCTATCATTCCTACTATAGATATGCTTGCTCATCCATGTTCATTGATGCTAACATGACAATATCTATGAGATGAAATGATGTCTTGGATTCCCAAAAAATGATTAATGGATGCAAATTTACTATGTATTCTCAATAATCTGTAAATACCCATTAAAGCAATATTTTTAAGTAACTAAAAACATTATGAAATAACCATTCTGAATGAGATAATGCATGGCTAGAATTCATTTGTACATTCTCTTATGTGTTGAGTACTTCAAATCCTTGGCATCTATGCTTATTGTAGCAGTGCTAGAAATTAAAGGAATAGTAAGGAAACATGAGGAGTGTACAAGGGAAGGAGAATAGAATAAATACAGTTGATATGAAGGGGGAATGATAATAGCAAAACAGGAAGGATTATTTAGGATAGAAATAGGAGGGCAAAGTAGAGAAGAAATATGAAGAGGTATAAATATCAGCAAAGATTTTTTAGAAAACCATATAGAAGCCTCCTACTATAGAAGATTCTCTCTCTCTTTCTCTCTCTCTTTCTCTCTCTCTCTGTCTCTGTCTCTCTCTCTCTCTCTCTGTGTGTGTGTGTGTGTGTGTGTGTGTTTGTGTGTGAACATTTGTGTTTCACAACATAATGAGAATGAACAGTGGAGCAGTGCTTCCAACAGAAACCATAGACCATTAAATAAAAACTCCAATGCCCGATATGAATAACTCTTGAATTTTTAACAGTGGAGTACGATATACCCAACAAGCAGTATAGGCTATTGCCATCATTTTCCCCCTCCATACCTTGATAGTATGAACCTTTTTTTGCTACTACCACATGATTGTGACACAGTACATAGAGAAATCAAGTTTATACTGACCTGGAATCATAATCCACACTTCCTTATATTCTTCGTGCTGGAAAGGCCTATAAACACTGCTAGAAGAAAAAGGAACCATCAGTCTGAATCAGCTGGGAGTCCTGAAAGACAAAATAATGATTATCCTGACAAGAGATGCCCAGTGTTGCAACAGTGACACAAATTTTGCAGAAGTATTCCATTTCTGAACTGCTCTACAAAATGACAGGTGACATTAACCAAGCGAAAAATATGTGACTGGCTAAGTCATACATCCTCAGAATATAATACAGAATGTGATTACCATATTCTCCTAAATGTCCACATGAACAACATTTTTACTAAATTGTCATCTTTTCACTTTGTCAGGAGCAATGCAGCCTAGTCTTGGATCAGCACAAGACTACCTGTTCAACAGGTTTCCTGGGACAAGGCACCCATGGAAACAGACTCTCACTTGGCAAGACCAGGTAGTTAGTTCAGAGGACAGTGTAGGAATTTGCAAAATTCATGCAGCTTGCTGTCTCTTTTCTCTCTCAATAAATTGGTTATTCTTTGGGCAGTTTTCTAGCTTTACTTTGTCAACACACATGCAACAGCTGTAATTTCCCCAGGAATCTCTCTTCTTTCCCAAACATTTTTCCATAAATTTCAGCAGGGGGCTAATGATTTTCAAATCTCTTACCTGGAATTGGTAACTACTATTCCTAATCCTAGGAGCTTTTCTGACTCAAAGTTACTAACTACAACTCCTAATCTTACGAGCTTTTCTACTCAATATAGACAATTAGGTACATATGAGAAAACAGCACTTGGAACACTAACCATGTCTCACAGATCTGGAAGGAAGAGTAGGCATGCATACACAGACTAGGGGAAAAGCCTCAAAAATACACATAGAACCAACTCATGACAGTAAGTTCCCTGAACACCAAGCATATAGAATAAATGACGCGACCCAGTATGTCTCAATAGAAGAAAATGCAACAAGAAAGATGGGATAGATAGATTCATCTTTACCACACACCAGAGCTTATGGTAGAAGAGCGCCTTATCAAAGTCTGTCTTATACAAAGAGATTGAGACATGGGACACTCCCTCTTGTAGCAACCGGAACTGTATAAAAGCATATCTTATAGACGTGAAAGAATTGTTTGGGTTTGAATATTATTGTCCTCAATGTATTATAACCATTTCTGTTACTTTTTAACTTTTTAACTGCATGTAGCTGCCAGCTGATAAAAATGCTGCAGGAGCGGGATTTGTCTGGCTTGATATTTAGTTAGTCCTGCAAAAATGCATCATTTATTGTAGTTGAATGAGACTGGAAAACAAGTTCTCCATGCTCATTCCATGTTTAACACAGATTATTTTTTCTACTAGTTTAATTTACCACACTGCTTTTATTAGGAGCATACTTAAAGGGAAGAGCATACAGTACCTTCTTCCTGAAGTTATCCTAAATTCCTCATTCCTCTGTATGTCTATGACGTAAAGTTGTGAACCCCATGGTGTGAGTAGGTTGTAGCAGACTTATATTTTTTTCCAGATTGTGGTGCACTATTATGAGGTTGTAACTCAATCTCTTTGTCTCTCTTTCCCGTGTTCCACACACCGGTTATTTTTATCTTTTGTTCTTAAGATCCGTGTTTTGCTTTTTAGCTTGCATATATTTATATAATATATACAAAATATAAGTTATATGTATATACATTACATTTTTTACATTTAGTGACGTGGAAAAGATTACAATAGAATCATCATAGTATAAAACATGATAATCGAGGCAGTCTTGGTGTCACCGGCCAGTAATGACAGCACTCAGGATATTGAGCCAGGAAGTTCACAAGGTTTGCTAGCACGCAGTACTACATAGAGAAACCCTGATTCTTAGATAAAAATCTAAAATTTAGGGAAATGTTTAATTTACTCTTCTGTCATTAAGAGTTTCACTTTTTAAAAGTAATGTTGACACATGTCTTCTCTGATAAGTAGTCACTACCTGGATGACACAAATGAAAATGATTGAAATGATGACCAGAGCTTACTGCTGAATTTTCAGCATTTTTGAGTCACTTCAATTCCCTGAATATGCTGAGTTATCTTCTTTCTAGTTCACTGCTTAGCTATAAACACAAATGGTCAATGACTTTGTCACTTGGAAGCTAAATTCAAAGTAAAATTGCAAAGCAAAACAATTTTACTATTTCTTAGACCATATATAAGTAGCACTAAGTGTTATGTATATGCAGTAAATATTTTCATTCTCTAACGTCTGTTTAATGTGCGCTGGTTTTCTTTTATTAGAAGATGATTCAAAATGCAAAATATAAATGGAGTATAGGATAAAGGAATTAGAGCTCTTGACAAAGACATGTTTCAATGCATCAAGGTATAAATCTAGCAATTCTTATAATCACAGAAACTATCTAGTGTTTAACTCTGACATCAATTTTTGTATTGCCCTAGCATAAAGATAGTGCTGCTTTCTCTCCAGTAATACCACCTGACAATATCAGCAAAACGAACTGCCTCTGGTTTTCAAAATTATGTCTCATTGTTTCAATGTTTATGAATCCTGAGTAAAATTAACATGTACTGTTTTTATTCACATTGATTAGCTGAGACCAGTGCAGGCACCAAGGTGTGGCCATATGAGCTCTTTGAAGGAGATGTTCTATGTTTTACTTCAATTTTTTTTTTACAGTGCACTTACCTTCAAGTTGTTAAATACAGGTTTGCTTGAATCTGCTTTGAAATAAAAAGCTTGTTAAATTGAGGTAAGAGAAAGCAGTTTCTACTTTCTAGCATGTTGAAATTTTCTCATCAAATTACTGTTAAATATTCATATCAAAAAATACTATAGAAGCCTGGTAAAGACTGAAAGCAAAAAGGAATAATTGACATTTAACATACACCTTTGGGCACTGGGCATTTAACGTCATGTAAGTCTGAACATGACTGTCTGCATAAGTTACTGAATCAACTGTTAATAAGGAATGAATGGTATTTTTCTCCATCCCTTTGCAATTTTAAGATGCTTTTTCAAATGATTCGAATTCTGAACACTCATCCAGGAAATGCCATGCATTTTTTGCCTCTTAAGCCTTTATCTATGTATAAGTTCACAAACAGAAAGTAAAGCCTTCATTAGTCGCTTCCTATACATTTTTATATATAGATGCTCAAAATGCATGCTCTTTTCATTTACTGGGACAATGATTTCTAATGAAATTAAACCACAGAGGTCTAGAATCTTAGATCTGAAATACACTGGATTTTATTTTTTGAAACCATAACAACATTTCCATATCAGAATGTGAGACCACACTCTTTAAACTCTGCCAATCTCTGGTTTTAGTTTTTCAATTAAATATTTAAACAATATATTTTGATTATATTCTATCCATTACCCAGACTTCTCCCAGATCTGCCCTACATCCCTATGCACCCATATTCATAACTTCATTACCCAGACTTCTCCCAGATCTGCCCTACATCCCTATGCACCTATATTCATAACTTCATGCTCGCCCTCTCTCTCTCCCTCCCTCTCAAAAATAATCAAACAAAAACAAATAAATAAAACAAAGGACAGAAAGGACAAAATTACCAAACAAAATGCACATAAATAAATGGAATGCATTTTGAGTTAGCTAAGTACTCCTGGCCATGGTGTCTGTACGAAATGTGACTGATACGCTGACACTCCATTGGAGAAAACTTATTTTCCATTTCCCAATGGTACCAATCACAAAAAAATCAAATGTTATTGGAGTAACCAGTCACTATTGTATGGGATTAAAAGCCCACTACATGTGATAGACAAGATACTTGGCAAGTCTGAAAAGTCCAAGAACCTGACATGCAAAAGGTCATGGCCTTTGAAGAAAACCGATTAATATTATTTTTCTAAAGGACCATGGCAATAAAATCATTCCTAATGATATACTGCTATAACTACATATCACTGCATAGAAGTTCGTCCCTCATCCAAGAAGCTGCTTCATGAGGCAGATGGTAATAAACACAGACCAAAACCCAGAAAATATTCATGAATAAAAATTTTGGAGCATTAAGTCATAACTGTAATTTTTTATCAAATTCTTCATCTAAAGGCTCAGGTATCTACATGGAAGAGTAGACATAAAGGTTTTAAGAGCCAATACTGGAGAATTACTCTAAAGAAATAGGCTCTTCTAGACACTACAGAGCCAAAACACCTATTAATTCATAGAGGCTGTGATATCATACACAAGAGATGCAGATTTCAATAATGTTTAACAACAGCATTAATGAAAAAGCAAACATAATTAAAACTTCTGAATCTATTGTTGTGATACAATAGAAGAAGACATGGCAGAAAGATTGTAAAAGGCAGAAAAACAGGGAATTTTCTTTGAGATTTTGTGTCCTAGAAATATCAGAAACAACAACCATAAACTCAACATGACTATTGCCAAATCATGATATGAACAAATATCACACAAATATCATGCTAACATGATTCAGAGAAAGATCTTGAGACCTCAGAGCTAGACAAAGGAGTACAAGAATTTAAGAAATGCTGAGAAAAAGAGAAAAAGTATTTTGCAGGGAAAAGCAATATAATTGGTTATTGGATACCAAATGGTCAGCCCTGTGTGGGGTGATGGTGGTGGGAAATGTGGAAATATATGTATATTTATCTATATATTATGTACTTTGAAAGTTTGCTTCCAATTTCGGAGGTACAAGTCGATATGGTCTTGTTTGAAAGAGGTATATCATTGAAGTTGGACTTTGAGGTTTCAAACACTAATGTCGGGTCAAGGACCTATCTGCCTTCAGATCAGGAAGCAAACTCTTAGCTCCTACTCTAGAACGTTGTCAGTCTGCCTGCTGGAATGCTTCCCATCATGATGGTCAAGTATTAGCCCTCTGAAACTGTAAATAAGCATCACTTAATAGTATTTTTTTATAAATGACCTTGGTCATGATCTAATGCAGGGCAATATAAACAAATGAGATTATTATCAGATATATACAGATACATATATAGAGATATATTAAATGAATGTGTGCATATATGCACACATGTGTAACAACAATTCAAGAAAATAAATTTTGAATTTGAAAGATAATGTGAGTGGTAATCTGCATAGAGGGTTTGTAGGGAGGAAAGGGAAGGAAAAATAATGCAATTATATTACAACCTAGCTTTTCTATTTTTTTTATTTTAAAATAGATTCTACTCTCAAGAAATACATCCTGGCCACAGTTTCCCCTCTTTCCACTCCTTTATTTGTTCCCCAGACCTCCACCTTCCCCAGACCCACTCTTTTTTTTTTTAATTAAAAGAAATCTAGTTGCTAAAACATTTAGCTTTAAAAAAATCTATGGTGTTCCATGTATGTCTATAATTGAAGAGCTATTTTACATTCTCTTTAGAGTCATGAACAAACCGGAAGATAGCACCTGAAATTAATTATGTTGAAGTGATCTTAAAATAATGAATCCAGTTTAACTTTTTCTAACTTGAGAATTTAAGTGGCAACTTTGAATCGTGCTCATTGTGTTTATGAACTTATGAACTAAAGCAACCTAAATTTAGAAATCTAGTATGGTTTTGGCCATGCTGAAATTTGTCTTGAGGTGATGTCAATGTTATCCATCCATGTAGTGTTTTATTACTTATTAGTATTGGTTTATTGTGGCTTGACAATTTTTTCACTGTCTTAAGATACCACATGTATTTAAATTGCTTTGACATTTTCAAATAATTTTCTGTTACTAAAAGAAAATGAAAAATAAGTATATTCCTATCTTATCTAGTTCAGGACTATGAAAGACTATCTTTACACACAAGAACATTATGCTAGCAATCCTTTTGTCTGTTTAACGAAGAATACATTTTTATTCATTTTCTCAAAAGGCACTGAATTGCGTTGGAGAAACAAACATCCTCACTGCATAAAATTGAAAATTGCTAATTTCTCACTTATATGGACTTCTTAGAACATTTTGTCCCCCTTTTTCATTCCTTTCTTGAGCAATAGCTTTGTAAATTGAGCTGTTAAACTGATTCATGCTTAGACCAGCAAAAAAAGAGCGGTAAGTGCCTCTGAATCTTTCATAAATGCTACTGAAAAGATTTCAGTCTGTGCTTGCCCCTTACCCCTGCTATTTTGTGTCATAATGCATCATTACAAACTGATGTTCATTCTGTGCAAGTCAGCAAAACAGGGGATTACATAGTATATGTTGGCTCCTTTCCTTGAATTAGACATGTCACTTTTGATTTGTTATTATTGGACTGTGTTTTAGGGCTTCTCAGCAAAGGCAGCTGTGGCACAAACACACGCAGCCTTTCCAAGTGCTCTGCTAATTGGTTGCCTGCTCCCTGTGTATTTTCAAGAATTTCATGCAGATGCAATCCATCTTAACATGAAACAAAATAAGCCTCAAAATTGACAGATATTAACACTGGTCATTCTGAAGGATATTCTTTGGAGACAGTTCCTCATAAAATTTATGGTAGAGAGTTGAGTTATTTTATGGACTCAATGATGAGAGAAGTTTTTAAAAATTGAGTATAAAAGGCCCTCTTGGGCAACATGTAGTGAAATAATTCTTACAAATGCCAAGCTTGATCTGAATCAGTTAATATCAGTGATCCATCTGTATCTTAGTAAAATAGTTTTGTTCATGAAGAATCTACTGCCATGATGGATACTCAGAATTTTAAATTGTAATTCAGCTTTTTTCAAATATTTTGCATATAGTTTTATTCTTCAGCCCACAGGTTATCATCTTAGAATGCAAAATCAGGCATTTGTGTGCTTATCAATCATATTTGTTTTGCATTGCTTAACACTTCGAAATTGCACTAGACCCAGTCTAGTTAAACATTATTTAAAGAGGTTTTTCTGCAACATGTTATACAGATACATCATTTTTCTGTATTCTATAACAAATATTGAATAATTTAAAGAAAATAAGATAAAGTTTTTTTTTTACTCAGAAAGTTCAATAAAAATGTAAACAGTGACTGAGAATAAAGAAGAGAGTATTTTGCAACGGATAGAGTTGGTATGCAAGACCTACGCTTCTTTTTTACTTTGAGCTTACTATATGATCTGGCATAGACATGGGTGTGTACATTTCTGAAAGAATTCTGAGTTTAACGTGTTTTACATTGAATGCAGAATAGGTAGATGATACCGGAACCATTTCAGAGCTAATGCAATTTTTTTTTCTGAAAACTTTCATAAGCTGTCCCCGGAAATGGGATGTTTCCAAATGTATCAGCTGACAAAAAAGAGAATGTTGAGAAAAATTTGATATTCTAGTATAGAAAAAATTGATACTTTGTGATGTCAAGTACAGAATTATTATCCTTGTGTGTTGATGTTGGTAGACATGCATGTTTGTGGGTGTGCAGGCTTACATATATGGACAAGGTGCTCTCCCTTACCCCATGGATTTAGAATTTATGAAGAAAGTTTTTATGACTATAAAAGGACAAATACAAGAATTTGGAGTCATATCATTTACTAAGTGGAAATGAAAAAATATTTTATTTATTTAAATGACTACTAAGCATTTCATAGGCTATATTACCTAGGAAATATAAAAAATAAGGTTACATACAAGTTAATTAACAATTGTTTACATAAAGACCAAAATTTTCTTACTTTTGTATTTGTTGCATATTTAAAAATAAGTAAAAATGATCTACATTTGTTAAATGAAAGACAAATGGAGGGAATTTATACAGTGTTCCATGGGGAAATAAGTACTTAGAATGCCTGTAGTACAAGACCTGATCCATAACACTTCGTGTGAAGTAAAATTAAAGAAAAGCTAGTACAAATACATTTTTCTCATTGATATATATATGATATATATATATATATGAATGTATAAATATGTACACACACATACATATATATATATATTGATTAGACCTTGCAGATCCTACAAATTTGCATGTGACATACCCTTTCCTTTTCTCACAGGAAATAATAGGGAAGGATAACCTCTCAATGATACACCTAACGTTAAATAATTCCAAGCATAACTAGCAGATTATCATTTAAAAGGGGTTTTCCTTCTTGCTCTGCAGCTTGCTCTCTTACTTTCTTAGTCAGTTAGGTTTCTCTCCCTGACATTGAAACTGGCTATTGTTTAATTGAGGATGTTATGGATAATCAATCAGATGGAGAAAATGTCTCCTGTGCCATCACCCTGTTTGCTGAAATGATTAACAGAGGGCAATGGCAATGCCTGCTCATGCAGGGTTGCTAATTGAAGATTAGAAGTGAAGATAAAATGCAGAAATATCAAATAGTTCATGTTACTAGAAGCTGAAATAAATTTAACTTACACATTAAGGCATTACACATGAAAGAAAGAACATTTTTATTGATTTTAATGAGCTATATATTTTTTCTCTGCTCCCTTCCCTTCCTCTCCGCTTCTCTTTATCCTTCTGCCATGGTCCCCATGCTTCCAATTTACTCAGGAGATCTTGTCTTTTTCTACTTCCCATGTAGATTAGAGCCATATATGTCTTTCTTAGGGTACTTATTGTTGTATAGGTTCTCTGGAATTGTGATTTGTAAGCTGGTTTTCTTTGCTTTATGTCTAAAAGCCACTCATGAGTGAATACATATGATATTTGTCTTTCTGGGTTACCTCACTCAATATGATGTTTTCTAGATCCATTTATTTGCCTGCAAATTTTAAAATATCATTATTTTTTTCTGCTGTGTAGTACTCCATTGTGTAAATGCACCATATTTTCCTTATCCATTCTTTGGTCAAGGCGCATTTAGGTTGTTTCCAGGTTCTGGATATGTCAAACAATGCTGCTGTGAACATAGTTGAGCACAAGTCCCTGTGGTACAATTGAACATCCTTTGTGTATATAACCAAACGTGGTATTGCTGTGTCTTGAGATAGGTTGTTTCCTAATTTTCTGAGAAATTGTCATAATGATATCTAAAGGGGTTCTACCAATTTGCACTCCCACCAGCAATGCAGGAGAGTTTCCTTTACCCCACTTCCTCTCAAGCATAAATTGTTATCAGTGTTTTTGATCTTGGCCATTCTTACAGGTGTAAGATAGAATCTCAGAGTTGTTTTGATTTGCATTTCTCTGATAGCTAAGGATATTGAGCATTTCCTTAAGTGTCTCTCAGCCATTTCAGATTCCTCTGTTGAAAGTTCTCTGTTTAGGTCTATACTCCATGTTTTTTATTGGATTATGTATTCTTTTGATGATCAGTTTCTTGAGTTCTTTGTATCGTTTTGGAGATCAGTCCTCTGTCTGATGTGGGAATGGTGAAGATCTTTTCCCATTCTGTAGGCTGCCATTTTGTCTTGTTGACTGTGTCCTTTGCTTTACAGAAGCCTTTGAGTTTCAGGAGGTCCCATTTATTAATTGTTCCTCTCAGTGTCTGTGCTACTGGGATTATATTTGGGAAGTGGTCTCCTGTGCCAGTGTGTTCAAGTGTAACTTCCCACTTTCTCTTCTATGAGGTTCAGTGTGGTTGACTTTATATTGGCTTTATGTTTCATTCTTCTACATGTTGATATCCAGTTATTCCAGCACCATTTGCTAAATATGCTTTCTTTTTTCCATTTTATAATTTGTTTCTTTGTCAAAAATCAGGTGTTCATAGGTGTGTGGATTAATATCTGGGTCTTGATTCAGTTCCATTGGTCCTCTTGTTTTTATGCTTTCATTCAGAAGTTCACACACACACACACAAAGAAAAACTGGGGTCAGATGGGATGTTCTTGTACAGATGACGGGCATCTATTAAATAACAAAGAACCTTAGTGCATATATTATATACAGCACAAGGAGTGGGGGGCGTGGTTCCACTGTCCATCAGCCTTGAAACCATACATACAAATAACATTACACAGACTGGTCAGGTTATATTTATGTATGTGTGTGAAAAAAAGTGTTCATGATTTAAAGAAAAATAGAGAGGAATATAAAAGAGTGGAAAGAAAAAGAAATGGGAGAATCATTATAATTATAATCTCAAAAAATGATTCAAACAAATTACATCTTATTGTGGTATCATAAATTAAACAACTGTTATCCTTTTTGGACAAAAAATGAAATAAACAAACAGATTTTAGGTTTTAAAATAGCAGGCCTAACAACTAGTATAAGAACTAAACTGCTATAGAAAGGATAGCTTCTTTATCTTAGAAAAGACAAAATAAAAATGTTTTAATAATTTGTAATTAAGAAAAATTATGGTTTTAAATAAAAGTTGGCAATCATAGATTGGCAAAATAAGCTTCACAATGTAATAAACAAAGATCTTTATTTTTTATTTACATAGCATGCATATTTATAATTAACAAAAGCTGAAATAGTACACTTTATACCATATGATAGAAATTTTAGGATATAAATATATAGATAGATAGATTCAATTGAAATTTCATTCTATACTTCACTCAGATATTATTAATAGTCCTGGATAACTTTGAGACTCGGATCTAGGCAAATTTACAGCAACAGATGTCAAAATATCTGGCTACATTTGCTGTATTAGTTAAAAATCAGAACGAATTAATATATGAGAAAAAATAACCTCTCTAGTGAAATGCAAAATGTATTTTTAAACTAAATTGTTATGTTAAGATCTTGTTATTTGTAGCTGATTTTTCTACCCTAGCAGACAAGAAATTACAAACTTTGAAATAAAATATCACATTAATGGCCACAAAGTTTTGATGAACTCTCAAACTTCATTTGTCAGGCCTCCATTATTTGCATTTCTTTCATCTATACTTCCAAATTCTGCAAAAGGTTCAATAATATCTAATCATTCAGTGGCTTTTTCAGTCAAAATCTTCCAAAACCACCATCTTACAAAACAGTATAAAAGCCTCATAGATGTAGCCCATCCTATCCCATGTTCCTGGTACCCATTTCAGTCCTAGTCCCACATTGTAGCACTGCACTGAGCTCCCAAGGTCCACTTGAAGAGTAGGAAGGATGAGAATATGAGCAAAGAGGTCAAGACCATGAAGGGTCTAGATGTAGTGGGGAGGGCCTTGGACCTTCCAGAGGGCAAGGTGCCTTGCCCTCTCTTAGGATGGAGGGTGTAGGGTAGGAGGGGGAGTGGAGGAAATGGGAGGAGGGAAGGGAGTGGGAATTTGGATTGGTATATTTTTAAAAATAATCTAATAAAAAATAATTAATTTAAACCACAATAACAGTTGTTTCATAGTTCTGAATTATTTGTATATTGACCTTCTATGGTAGCCTCTGGTGATTCAAAAAGAAACAGGATGTTTTAAAGCAAAAATGACACCGAGGTTTGTGTGTAAGCCTAATCTAAAAAACAATTATTGTAAATAAAGGGCAAGATCGGGTTATAGAATTATTATAGTCTGTAAACCGCTTATTGCTTTCCTGTTATTTTATTACCACAAGTGCTTTCAAAGCACATGCTCATGAACTCTTGTCATCCTAAACATTATCAACACTTAGCATATTTATTAACTAATATTTCACTATTTAAAAGCTACACTTAGTTGTGATTAGGAAATATTTGTAGTAACTAAAGTTTGAGGTTTCCTTTGACTATTTATAACCAATCTTGCAAATTTTTGACACAGTATTTTGTTTAAGGGAGGAATTTAATCTTTTCAATAATCGAATAATTAAATATTTTAATAATCTTAAATAAATACAGACTTCTGCTAGCAGGCAGCAGTGGTTTTAGATAGACATTAGTAGTTTTTAAGGTGATGAGAATGTGATGTGCTTGTATTGTAAGAGGATGATATTGATATTGCTGTGAAGAAATCATTTAAGTTGCAGAGGTGTTTTCTCCATCTTACAGTTCCTACTGTTGTTTTTGCATGGGATTTAAGAGTTTTTGTTCTTCATTCATTTACTTCACTCTCCTGTTACCTGATTAAAAGGATTATTCTCCTCTGTCTGGTGAGCTAATAAGATTCTTAATGAATTGATGATGATTGCAATGAATGGACAAGATAAACTAGTATGAATCACACATTTTAAACAAAATTTTAATACCTATATGAGTCAGTTGCTGTCCTTCAATATATATTTCTTAACTTTTACTTATGAACCATGAGTTGATCTAGAAAAGGAGTCTTACTATGCAAATTTTCAAAATATGCTATAATGTATATTTTTGAGATCTTCCTTTCATTTTCATCTCTGTACTTCAGGGGACATAGACATTGAATTGACAAGACAAGCACTTTAGGGATAAAGACATAACAAAGCTGGATTAAATGTCTCCATACTTTGATTATTCAATTTGATTACCTTTCAAATTGAATCTCCACATTTATTAAACGAATCTTTTTTGAAGGGGAGATCATTGTCTTTAATCTTATGTTTTTTTCCTCCAAAGCCAGATACTTAAAATGAATTTTATATTTCAAATGATTTATGATATTTGTATATCTATTGTCATTGAGCTAGAAGTACTGTACATTAAAGAAAAGAGAAGTCCAGATACAGTAGTAGTGACTGACTTTAATACTCTCACATCAACTGAAATGTAGTACAACAGAAAATAAAGAAATCAGGATTGTAGAAACTAAACTTCATTATAGATCAAAAATACTAACAGATATTTACAGAACATTCCATTACAAAGGCTATAATATACATTCTTATCAACATCTCATTGTATATGCTCCAGTACAGTTCACATTTCAGGTCATAAAGCGATTCTTAACAAGTAGAAATTTGAACGCTTTAATTATGTCATGGGATCATTATTTATAGAATTAAATATTGACTATTTTCCAATATAAAAACTCAAAAATTATGTGCATACATAGAGAATGAACCGTATACTTCTGCAAGATCCTTGTGTCCTTGAAACATTACAAGACAAGGAGTTTTCAACAAAATATTTCTAAACTTTCAGGTTCTATGGCATTTTAAATGATAAAGAGACTTATGGATTCGAACACTTGGTCCCTAGCTGGTGAATCTGTTTTGGAAGGTTATAGGATACTTAGGACATGGAGGCTTGTTGAAAGAAATATGCCATCCCAGTTAGGTTTAAGCGGTTATAGCCTAACCACTTTCAAGTTTAATTCCTTCTTTTTTTATTCTTTTTTCGATTTCAGTTGAGATGTGTTCTCTTAGCTTCTTGCTCGTGCAACTTACAGCTATCCTTCCACACCTGATAAACTTTTATCAATGATATTGGTAATGGTATTTTAGCACAACACAATCATTACCAACAAGAGCAAGACCTGATGCAAAATTACTAAATATAGACTGTATAATGAGATAGGTTTCATCGCAGGATTGTAGCTTATAATTTTTAAACAAAAATTCATTGATATATCTGTGTACAAAAACCAAACATAAACACTAAATCAAGAAATTAAGTTTATCCACAAAATCCTAGAAAGTACACAGGAATTTATTAGGGTTAGACAAGGATATACATAAAGAAAGATTCAGATAAGCAGAGTGGAATAAAACCTCTACATTGAAATATTTTTAATCTACAAAAAAGTACAAAACTAGATAATGAAAGGCATTCTGTTTCATAGGTCTTATGTATTAATGTTTTTAAATGGCCATAATTTCACAAGTAATGTATAGATTTAATGAAATGCCGATTAATATCCCAAATAATAGCTTTTCACAAAACCAGAACATTCCTCAAATTCTCATAAAAGTACAAAAGAAAATCCTTGAAGAAGAAAAACGATATTGAGCAAAAATAGCACACTGAAAGTGTAACACTAAAATTAAATTTATACTACAAATCGAGTTTATGACAACCAACATGATGCTGGAACAAAACCATCAACCAAAGGAATAGAATATGGGGCCCAGAAATGAAACTACATGGCTATAGTCACTTGGTTCTTGACAAAGGTGTGAAAATGCACATTGGATAAAAGACAGCCTCTTTAGTGAACAATACTTTGAAAACTGTGGAGTCCCATACAGGACAATTATAGAAGATGCCTATTGCCCATGCTGTCCTAAACTTCATTTCAAATTGGACCAAAAATCTTAAAGTGAGATCTAAAACTTAGAAGCTATAGATAATTGAAGATTGATTTGTGGAATTACTTGGCCTCTTCATCTGTGTCTCTTACCCATGTGGCTGCACTAAATAAATCTTTCTTTTCTGTGTTACACTCTCCTTGTAGTTGTCCTATTGACTAATGAATATACAATTGGATCTGTAGAGCACATATTCTTTACCCATTCTTTATTTATAGGCATGAAATGTTGCTATTTTTACTAAAATGTTAGGACTGCATACAATTATAGTAAGAAAAAAAGGAGCCATTGTCATCTGAATAAATTTTATTGATTGACACAGCAAAGTCTAGAGTTACCTAGGAGACAAGCCACTGGGTATTCCTATGAAGGGTTATCTAGATTAATTTACTCACTGATCATGACTCTAGGAGATTGATTTAACAGGAACAACCCACATTAACTTCAGAGAGAGAGAGAGAGAGAGAGAGAGAGAGAGAGAGAGAGAGAGAGAGAGAGATCAGCACCATCATTTATAGGTAGGTCTCTGCATCTTGACTTTGAATGCAGTGTGACCAGCTGCTTCTAACTCATATTTCCAGATCTTCCCCACCATGAAAAAGCATATCCACAGATCAAGAGTCACACTAAAGCTTATCTTCAGGACTGCTCGATATGCAGCCTGGTACTGTAGACTGAGGCAAAGTCCTGGGGCTGGGGTGATCTCAGGCCCTAATGCAGGAAACACTACTGTGGTTTTGCTACAGTGTCATGTTGTCAAGCTGCTTTCTAAACATTTGTATTTATATGCATTGATTTATACACCTTTCATCAATATCAGGGATCCTAATTGTTGTAGGTGACAATTATTATAGAGATTGATAACTTGTTAAAGTGCTGACAATAAGGGATACAGAAAAGATTTATTAAAGATAGTAAAAATGAGAAAAGTTCTCTTTATTTGTATAGTCATAAATAAGTTTGATATTGTTTGAAAACTATTAATCTTTATATCAGTTGGGAAAGATATAAATATGGAGCTGTCTACTTGGTCATCTTCAATGTCACCATATGTATTGCTTTGGGAGATTAGATCATAATTGATACCTTAAAGCAAATACATATATTTAGAATTGTGCCTATATTATTGATTTTATACTGGTTTTTGTATTTGTCAAGTGATTCTAACTTCAATAAAACTGAATATAAAAATAATTTATTAAAAAATTTATAAAAAATAAAAATTAAAAAAATAAATAGAAATTAAAAAAAAAACAAAGCCAGGCAGTGGTGGCACACGCCTTTAATCCCAGCACTTGGGAAACAGAGGCAGGTGGATCTCTCTGAGTTTGAGGCCAGCCTGGTCACAAGCGCTAGCTCCAGGACAGACTCAAAGCTACAGAGCAACCCTGTCTCAAAAATCCAAAATAATAATAATAATAATAATTTATTAAAATTTTGTTATTAGCAAGAAATAGGTATTAGATTGCTAACTTTTCAATTTTGACCATCATAGTAATATTTGGAAGAAACTCTTTCTTTGAAATCCATTTTACATTAATTTTGAAATATTACATATGATTGTAAGTATGTTTATGAAAGATTTGACTCAAGGCAGGTGGCTGCAATAACTTAAAGTTGTTTGATTAAAATCATTACTTGGAAAAATCATTAGAAAGTGAAAACATGACTTTATGGTTGAATATCTACTTAATACATCTCCAGTGATACAAAGCAAAAATCAGAATCTGCAGCACTCCTACTTATTCAGTGCACTAAGGCTATGGCATGAGTAGGAAGGATTGTGGGAAACACTTATTTTATTTCTCATTTGTAGTGTTTGCACAGGAGAGACATACCATAAATGGAGAAACAAAATTCATGGATTGTAAAGAGAAGGTATCTACCATTGACACATTCTATGAACAAATATATACCTAGGAGAAGAATAAAAATATACATAATTAGGAAATTAATGAAGAAAGAAGATGGAAGTTTTCTTTTTCTAAAATGTGTAAGATAGCAAACTGACCTAATTTTTATTTTATTCTCTAAACTTCTAGTCATATTCTTATTTATTCAATCAGGAATTAACACCTATATATTTAACAATGCATAGGAACTACAGTTTCCCATTTGTGACACTAAAGTAGCTGTGATTTAAAATCTTTTAAGATTCTATCTATTATATTTCTATGTGAAATAGCCTAGACATATGTAGTAGGCAGAAGGCATGATAGTTATTTCCTTAATGTGGCATTGAAATTTAATGTTTTCTTTAAATGGAAGCATATTTGAAAAATAAAATACATTAAATATTTGGCTTTGTTTCTGAATTAATGATTTGTACACAAAGATATTCTATTAGATGCTGAAATAAGGACTATACAGATCTTATCCTAGAAATATAAAGGCATATTAGAACATTGTCAAAGGATGATCAAATTTCTAAGGAAACAAAAGTTACTTTATTCAGTAACTCTGATTTCATCAAATATCTCTTGTTTAATCCAAGCATTTTTAAGTATTTTGTTGATATAATAGTGTAATTGGTGCTTTAACAAGAATCATGTGTATTAAATATATAGAAAACATAACCTTTAATTGGAGAAATATGCAACTTATTTCTGAAGACAGTAAAGCCTAGCTCTTGTTTCTTTATTTCCAACAACATGTCACATATGAAGTAACTAGTTTTGCAGAAATTTATTTCTTAAAATATGGAAGTCGTGAAATTCATTACCAAGGTACTAGCATATGATAAGGAAACCTCTGCTGAATCACAACATGATGGAAGGCGTTCTCAAGTGATCAAGCTTATTGAGAAAGTGAAGGGAGAGATAAAAGCTGAACTGGCTTTTGTTATAATCTGGGATCACAGTAACTGACCATCAAATCTCCAGAAAGGACTCTATACAAGTGTTCTTTTTCTCACCAGAAGTGTAAATAGTCTGTGGGAGTGGCCCTGACACTTCCTGGAAAGGGGTCAGTACTTGGCAGGCTTTCCTGGAGTCTGGGCCAAGGCAACTCCCAGGAGGAGGGGGCTAGAGATGGAGCTTTCTGTTTCATTGATGTTCCATTGACACCCTGAGGATGAATGCCAGGGACGTGGCTGATGCTTTCAATCATCCCAGACTCCTTGGATATAGGGGTGTCAGAGGGCTGGGGCATTGACTCAAGTCTGGCTACTTCCTGGGGAGACATATTGCGAGCTGGGAGTTGAGCTCATGCTCAGTGATAGGTGTGGCTGGAGTGACATCTGGTTTACTGTCAACCTGGTGTCTTCAGGCAGCTGCTTTTTGAGGGAGATGAGAAGACAGGTGGCTAGGAGGAAAAATATTGTTATTATTGGCCCTATAAGATGGGGCTAGCCATGGGAAGTCATTAACTGACACAAAGAATGGGAAAGGGAAGTGCCCTCATTGTACACGTGAGGCTCGGATGTATAATTGTGACACAATAGCATATAAAACCAGATTTTAGTTGGTAGGTGTCCTTGATCCAGGAGATTTGTTACGAATGGTGAAGTTCTAAGAGCTGGTGTAGGTATTGGCATTGTCTGGAGACTGCTTTGTCTTGGCCCAGACAACAGGAGTGACCTATAAAATATGCTTGAAACTGGGTGAGGTTAATGTAGCAGAACCTTTTCCTGGAACCTGTAAAAGAACTGAAACAGATTTACATTTTGGTGTCATAGCAAAAGGCTATTGCTTTTGGGATGCAACTAAAACCTGTTAATACTGGACTATTAACAGACTGAAGCCTGTTAAAGAGGCACACCTATTTGTATTTTAGCAAGAAACTTAACAAAAAAAGTAATGAGCTACCAGTATCTTAAGTCATCAAATGTCATTAGACAGATCTGGGAAGTATAAATGGACAGAAATGAAACAATGTTTTTTTTTTTTTTTTTTTTTTTTTTTTTTTTTTTTTTTTTTTTTTTTTTTTTTTTTTTTTTTTTTTTTTTTTTTTTTTTTTTTTTTTTTTTTTTTTTTTTTTTTTTTTTTTTTTTTTTTTTTTTTTTTTTAGCTACACAGGCAATGCCAAATTTGTCCTAGTCCTTGGAGAACACCAGTCTTAGAAGCAGGGCTTGCTGTTAGCTGCTGAGTACAAGAGGCCCAAAGATTTTCCTGTGAGGGGCGAAGATTTAGTCTACCTGTCTAGGCAGGATGAGAAATTGATTGCCTGGAACACATCTAGGATGGTGAAGAGGTGAAAGGCAGCTTTCTTGTTCTCTGTGGGTGGCTTTTCCACATCCAAAGGCAAGCTTGGAGGTGGAATGTCTTCTGTAATCATGCATCTTGTTGGAGGAGCTATAGGGTGCTGTGGGAGCTGCATGTCTCTGTGTTAAATGCCATACCTTCAGATCTGTTAAGGCACTTGAGAATTGGGTACCATTACCTGTTATTTTAAACTGGACAGATAAGATAAATTTAGATATCTATTTTATCCAATTAGTTACAGTTTACCAATGCTAATAAGTGTGAGAGATTAAAAGGAATATTTTAATAAGTCAAAGAATATTAGCACATGTGGGTACTCTTACCCAAGATGGCAGAGAGGTCAAAATGGCAGTTATCCACGTGTTTATAATTTTCCAGAGCTGTTTTAGTCTGGAGTTATCTTAAGATGAGCACACATGCACACAGAAACATAAATCCACATACTTACACAGACATACTATGGCCACAAGATTCTAATAGACAGACAAAACACTTTTAGATACCTGTGTCAGCTGACCAACTTAAAATCCTAGCGTAGTTTAGCAGACACTGTAAAGGGAAACCTTTGACAGCTGACCAACTTAAAATCCTGGTGTAACAGATGCTGATAGGGGAACCTGTGTCACCTGATAAAATCGCAGTATAGTTAGCAAACGCTGTAAAGGGGAACATGTTTCAGCTGACCAACTTAAAATCCTGGAGTAGTTAGGCGGCAGAAGTCAGGACAGTGAAAGGACTGGAGGAAACAGATTTTTTAAAATCCCAGAGTAAGAGAAACACCAAACAGCTAGAGGGGGGAGGGGGAGGGGGAAGGGCCCCAGAATGAGACAAACAGCAAACAGTTTAAAGAAGCAGTGAAGGGGGAGAAAAGCAGGGGGAGCAGGCAGGTGCACACATTTAGAAACGGTGGGCTTTGGGACATTGTTTGCTTTAGATGTTAGAAAGCCCCAATTTAAAAGGACTTTTGTAAAAGGCCACCCAAGGGCATTTAAGTAATCAGCTTTGAATTGCAGGATTCCCTCTAGAAGTCCGTGCCTATTGAGACTCAAGTCTGTGGCAATGCGTTTACCACACAATGCTCTTGAGTGCAAGAGAAATGTGTGGGGACATCTCCAAACACACCCGAGTCTTATCTCAGTGAGGCATGGCTCGCACTGCACTTGAGTCAGACATCTGGCAGGGCTGAGAATTCAATGGAAATCCAGAAAAGCAAATGGGTTCCCTACCCTACAGGACATGTGCTCCAAAAGGGGAACTCATGGAGTCAAAGCCAATCTTGCATGGCAGAGAGCCTGTGAAGGGCATTTTCCAGCATGAGGTGAGCCCATGGGAAAAACAGACTCCCTCGGAGGGAAACTCCCATAATTTTGGGAATATTCTTAAGATGAGTCTCTCTGCTGATGCAAATAATTCCAATCAGATGAAATTAGACTGAATCAATGTCCATGTTTACTAAATGCAGTGCTCCTGAGTGGCTGGAAAATCATGGGGGCAGCACCATGCAAACCCTGAAGACCATGAATTCTTTTTCTCGGTGGCAGGCTAAGTAGTCTGTGGGAGTGGTCCTGACTCTCCTGGGTGGGGTGGGGGGGGGAGATGAGGGGATTGGGGTGGGGGAATTGCGGGGGTGTCAACACTTCGTTGACTTTTCCAGAGGTCGGGACCAAAACAACTCCCAGGAGGAGGGGGCTTGAGATGGAGCTTTCTGCTCCATTGGTGCACCAAGGATGAATGCCAGGGGCTGGGGTGATGCTTTCAATCAGTCACTAACAACAACAACAACAAAACATACTGTTGGTAAAATATGGTATTGTTTTTAGATTTTTATTAAGTAATGCTATTGATATCACTCAATAATGCTAATTTTAAAGTTAAAATAAGCACAAGGATCTATCCTTGGTGCATGAGCTAGATGGTTTTTATAGGTCATTTCTTATGCTGGCCATGCTTTGCCTTAATGTGGGAGCGGGGGGTAGGGGTGGGGTGGGACATTGTCCTACCTAAATTCAATGTGCTTGTTGATGTGGGATTCCTCTCTGTATGCTGTGAATACCATTGATTAATAAAGAATCTGTTTTGAGACTATAGTAGAGAAGGGCAGAACAGAGCTAGACAGTGAAAACGAAACTGAATGCTGGGAGAAAGAAGGCAGAGTCGAGTGAAGCCATGTAGCCCTGCCAGAGACAGACACCTGAACTTTACCCAGTAAGCCACAGCCTTGTGGTGATATACAGATTAATGGAGATGGGTTAGTTTAGGATATGAGTTAGCCAGAAATATGCTTAAGTTATTGGCCAAAGAAGTATTGCAAATAATATAGTTTTTGTGTGGTTATTTTGGGGCTGAGCTGCTGGAAACTAACTAGCAGCCTCCCTAATACTACAAATTGGTGACCAGGTGTTGCAAGGAGGCTGCTTGTTGTTTCCTGGCTGCTAAGCCCCGATATAGTCACAGAGAAACTATATTATTTAAATCACTGGTTGCCCCATTAGCTGTAGCTTCTTATTGACTAACTCTTACATAATAATTTAACCCATCTCTATTATTCTGTGTATCGTCACATGGCTGTGGCTTACCAGCAAAGTTCTGGCATCTGTCTCTGGTGGGGCTTCATGTCTTCTCTCTGACTCTGCCTTCCCTCTCCCAACATTCAGTTTAGTTTCCCCGCCTATCTCTATTTCCTGAGCAGCTCCAAGACAGTTTTTATTCATTAATGGTAATCAGAGCATTCAGAGGGAATCTACATTAACCGGGCAGCAGAATCAGGTCTACCAGGCTTGTACAAGAAAGAGAGCACATTTTTTTCCTGCCACCATACACAGAGATATTTGCAGGCCATGCAGTAAGCTATGCAGAAGATTTAGCTATTACTCAGATAAAAAGGGTTTATGTGCTGCATGTTCCTTCTCAGAGTTAAAGTAGTAAGCGTGGCCCCTACCCAGCTCTCCCAGAGCAGGTAGTAATGGTAGTCTGCTATTTTGAAAAGTGGAGAGAGTTGGAGCTAGCACCCAGGGCCACTGTGACCAATTGCATACCATTTTAAAAGATCTCTAGGAAAGAAAAAAGTTTCAGATATGCAATAAGAACATTTTCAGAAATAAAAGACTTCTAAATGAGAGATAGTGTGTTTAAAAAATAAACGTAGACTTGGGAGAGAGAAGAAAAATAGTAAGAAGAAAAAGTAATAAAGTAAGAAAAATGAACCATATAAAGAGAGAATATACACGGAGTCTGGATTATGTATATTCTTGTATTTCTTTGAGTTTTTGGACTATGAAAAAGCTAAGTAACCAATATATATAATTTAAAGTTATCTTGTCTTCAAAATTTGAGTCTAAGGATAGGTTTCTTTGAAAAAGGGGTTCTTCTTTTGTTTCCACAGAGGATGAGAACATGTGAGATCCTTCCAGACTAATGTGGTTGGATGGATCAAGACCCCCGAAAGATCACTGTAAACACACCCCAAAATTATTTCATCCAAAAAATTCAGGAAGCAGTTGGGGAGAGCTATGTCCAAATTCTCCAAATATTGTTCATAAATGTTTGTTTACATTTAAACGGGGTTATGCTATAAAGATTAGCATTGGTATGGATCTTGGTTTGTTGACACAACTTTAAGATCAATTTTATACTGTGTATATGTATTTCTGATCTTGATTAAGGTATTGTGTTTGTCCAGCTGATTTCAAAATGTAATGTATAATTAAGAAACATAGGTTAATAGATAAACATCTATAATTGTCAAGCTTGGAGTCATGTTATTTAGATTTCTAGATTTACAGAGATATATTTTCAGATGGATAGGTATTTTTCAAACCTTTAAAAGACTAGAGAATATGGCATTTAAAATGTTTTAAGAGTTTAACAATTTTAATGAAAATTAGACACATCTGCTCCTGGCAGCACCCAATAACTTCAAGAGGAAGATGGGCATTGAAGAATCTCTTTATGGAGTTTGTTAGCCATTTGGGTAATAAACTATTCTTGCCTGGAATGCTTGATGTTATGCTGTATGAACTGAGCACAGAGATATGACTGTTGATCTTGCCTAAAGGTGAGAAAATCCTTTGGGATTCCTACTTCATGAAAGAGTCTGCAGGACATTCTGCAGGACACAGGAGAAAGTAACTGACAAACTACCAATATAGGCAGAACTGTCTTTGAAATTTCCTGCTTCGTGGAAAAGTCTGCTGCATACTATGGGCCTGTAGGCTGAAGATGGATTCCACAATGTTGCAGAAGATCAATGCACCTCCTGTTTACTTAAATAATATTATATCCTTCTGCAGTCTTTGATGACATTGAAGAATAGATAGTTATAATTATAGTTATCCTTAGATATGATAAAAGATGAAGATAAAAGATAAAGTAAATATTGTAACTATAATTCTTGCTTGATACCTGTTTTGTTATATGTAATTTTAATATGTTAAACTTAAAACCTTCCTTTTTATTTAAACAGAAAAAGGGAGATAATGTGGGATTCCTCTCTGTATGCTGTGAATACCATTGGTTAATAAAGAATCCATATTGAGCCTATAGCAGAACAGGGCAAAACAGAGCTAGATGGGGAAAGTTAAACTGAATGCTGGGAGAAAGAAGGCAGAGTCAAGAGAAGCCATGTAGTGCTATTATCATTGGCTTCTCAGTCAGAGCCCCATTGTCAGCCACATTCAGAGAGTCCAATGGATTTGTCTCTACTACATGTACTGGCTTTTTGGGATCCTATTCTGTTTGGATGCACACCTTTCTAGGCCTGGATGGAGGGAGGAGGGCCTTGGATATCCCACAGGGCAGGGTATCCTGCCCTCTCTTAGGACTGAAGGGGGAGGGGGAAAGGGGAGTGGGGAAGCAGGAGGCAAATGGGAGGAGGGCAGGAAGTGGAAATTTTGAATGGTATTATTTATAAAACAATAAACATTTAAAAAAAAAAAGAGAGGCCATGTAGCCCCGCGGGAGACAGACACCAGAACTTTACCTGGCAAGCCACAGCCTTGTGGTGATACACAGATTAATGGAGATGGGTTAGTTTAGAATATGACATAGCCAGAAATATGCTTAAGCTATTGAACAAAGAGTATTACAAATAATATAGTTTTTGTGTGGTTATGTCTAGCCTAAGCAGCTGGGAACTAACTAGCGGCCTCCCTCATACTACAGCCAGACTTTGTTGATTTGCCATTGGAGGCTTTAACCTTTGGGAGGAATAAATGGGGAATAATCTGGGAGAGAGCAAAGTGGAGGCATGAAGAAGGGTGGGAGGGAGAACTGCACTTAAAATGTAAAATGGAGTTAGAAATAATTAATTGAAAAAGTTTAAATAATCTTTCACTCTAATAACAAAGAATAATTAGAATCTTTCCTAGACATTTTAATTTTGCAAGTGAAGTATTATTACAATATTATCACATACTAAACATATATATTTGACAAAATTTCTAATCAAGTCTCCAAATGTTTTTTACTAACTTTATATGCATATATACATATATATTTTATTAAATATGAGAAAAAAATATGGTAGAATGTAAGTGCTTTACTTTCTTCTAACCCTTGTTTTCTGACTGGTATATTAGTTATTTCCCCTGTTGTTCTGATAAGACAATGATCCAAAGCAACACAAGGTAGAAGAAGTCTCCTCTTGGATCACAGTTTCAAGGTAAGTTTACCATGGCAGAGAAATCATAGTGAGAGTAGCTTGCATTGGCTTATTACTTTAATCATATAGCCAGCAAGAGAAAAGCAATGGATGCTTTGATCATTTCACTTCAGATTTTCTCTGGTATCCCAGACTATGAAATGATGTTCTAAAATCTCAAGTTGCCAACCTTGGCCATCACAATAGAAGACTACAGCAAAAGAGTTAATTTGGGTTTTAAAATGTATTTGACAAACACTATATTTACTTAAAATTATATGACTAATTCATACATATAAACACACACTGAGATATATTTGTAATGTTATATGTTTTAATTTCCTACTAACTTGCCTTAGTTTGTGGTCAACGCTTGAAGATTGTTGCTAAAATTGGTATTACTAATGGGGAATGGGTGACATTATGATGAGGCCATATAATTTCAGAAATACTTGTGTCTAGGTAAGTGATATACTGCCCATATGTAGGTTTTTAAAAATACATTTATCTCAAGGTTTTTGTTTATAAAACAGATTTATTATGAGACAGTTTTTAAAAGTATTCCTGTATTTGGTTTCTCAAGAGGTTTCAGAAATATCTTCATGTTCTGTGTTCAGTTCAAAAATACACTTTGGTTGAGACATGCATTGACATTCAGTGATATGACTATTGATGGGTCTCTTTTGCTCTCAAGCTATTGTAAAAAAAGAGATAAACAGAAAGACAAAAAGCAAAACCTGCGTACAGACCAAATTAATCTTAGAGTTCATACACTACAACTTTTGTCATATGTCATTGGTCACACCTGTCTTCTATAATGCAAAATAACATAGTACTCCATAATTATTTCTAGCATATAGAGATTCTTTTTGACATCATGGACCAGGCATAGCAAATAGTCACAAAGCAATACCTTATTTTTTTCATATTCTTTTATTTTTCATTCAAAAATTTACACTTCCTCCTCTTCTCCCAGTCCCCTCCTGCTCCGCCTCTAACCCTCCTCCCTCCCCCTGCTTCATTAAGAGGGGGCAGGGTACCCTGCCCTTTGTGAAGGCCAAGGCCCTCTCCTCTGCATCCCGGCCAAGGAAGATATGCATCTATATAGACGAGGTTCCCAGAAAGCCAATACAGGCAGAAGAGATAGGTCCCAATGCCATTATCATTGGCTTCTCAGTCAGCCCTCATTGAGAGCCACATTCGGTGATTCCAGTTTGACCATATGCTCACTCAGTCCTGGTCCAGCTGGATTTGGTGTGCTCCCATTAGATCAGGCACACTGTCTCAGTTGGTGGGCCAGACCCTCACGGTCCTGACTTCCTTGCTCATCCTCTCCCACTTTCTGCTCTTTGACGGGTCCTTGGGAGCTTAGTCCATTGCTCTGATGTGAATATGGGTCTCTGTCTCTATCTCCATGCATCGGACGGAATTTCTATGGTGATGATCAAGATATTCATCGGTGTAGCTATGGGACAAGACTAATTCAGGCACCCTCTCCTCTTCCGCCCAAGTACCTAGCTGGGGACATCCCCATGGAGACCTGGGATCCCCTCTAGAGCCAAGTCTCTTGCCAATCCTAAAATGACTCCCTTAATGTAGATATCTTATTCTCTTCTCCAATATACACCCTTCCTCCATCTCCACCCTCCCACTCTCCCAAGCTCTCTCCAGTCATTCCCTTCTCCCTTCTCCTTCCCCCTCTCCCCTATTCCTATCCCAGTACCACTACCTGCACCTCTATCCCTGCCACCGTGCTCCCAACATTTGCCCGGCAATCTTGTTTGCTTCCAATTTCCAGGAGGACCTATACATGTTTTTCTTTGTGTTCACCTTGCTATTTGGCTTCTCTAAGCTTGTGAGCTATAAGCTTATTGTCCTTTGTTTATGGCTAGAGTCCACTAATGAGTGAGTACATACCATAATCGTCTTTTTGGGTTTGGGTTACCTCACTAAGGAGAGTGTTTTCTATTTCCATCCATTTGCATGCAAAATTCAAGATGTCATTGTTTTTTACCACTGAGTAGTATTCTAATGTATATATATTCTTGATCCATTTTTCCACTGAGGGCACCTAGGTTGTTTCCAGATTCTGGCTATTAAAAAAAATGCTGCTATGAACATAGTTGAACAAATGCTTTTGTAGTATGATTGGACTTCTCTTGCTCATATTCCCAAGAGTGGTATTGCTGGATCCGGAGGTAGGTTGATTCCCAATTTTCTGAGAAACCACCACACTGATTTCCAAAGTGGTTGCACAAGTTTGCATTCCCACCAGCAATGGATGAGCATTCCCCTTACTCCACATCCTCTCCAGCATACGCTATCATTGGTGTTTTTGATTTTAGCCATTCTGACAGGTGTAAGATGGTATCTCAAAGTTGTTTTGATTTGCATTTCCCTGATCACTAAGGAAGTTGAACATGACGTTAAGTATCTTTTGGCCATTCGAACTTCTTCTGTTGAGAATTCTCTGTTCAGATCATTACCCCACTTTTTAATTGGGATATTTAGAATTTTAATGTCTAGTTTCTTTTTTATTATTTTATTTTATTTTTTATTTTATATTTTTTATTTTTCTCTGCTCCCCTCCCTGCCACTCCCCTCCCTCCCTCAACCCTCCCCCAAGGTCCCCATGCTCCCAAATTATTCAGGAGATCTTGTCTTTTTATACTTTCTACTTCCCACATAGATTAGATCTATGTAAGTCTCTCTTAGTGTCTGTATTATTGTCTAAATTCTCTGGGATTGTGGTTTGTAAGATGGTTTTCTTTGCCTTATGTTTAAAAACCACCTATGAGTGAGTACATGTGATAATTGTCTTTCCGTGTCTGGGTTACCTCACTCAAAATAATGCTTTCTAGTTCCATCCATTTTCCTGCAATATTTAGGCTGTCATTATTTTTTTTCTGCTATGTAGTACTCCATTGTGTAAATGTACCACATTTTTTTTCCATTCTTTGATCGAGGGGCATTTAGGTTGTTTCCAGTTTCTGGCTATGAAAAATAAAGCTGCTATGAACATAGTTAAACTTTCCCTACCTAAAGAAAGACCCAGTAATGTCTAGTTTCTTGAGTTCTTTGTATATTTTGGAGATCAGAACATTGCCTGATGTGGGATTAGTGAAGATCTTCTCCCATTCAGTAGGATGCCCTTTTGTCTTAATGACTGTGTCCTTTGCCTTACAGAGGCTTCTCAGTTTCAGGAGGTCCCATTTATTCATCGTTGCTCTTATTGTCTGTGCCAGTGAGGTTTTACATAGGAAGTGGTCTCCTGTGCCCATGTATTGCAGGCTACTTCCCACTTTCTCTTCTATCAGGTTAAGTGTGGTCGGGTTCATATTGAGGTCTTTAATCCATTTGGACTTGAGTTTTGTGCATGGTGATGAATAAGAATCTATTTTCATTCTCCTACAGGTTGACATCCAGTTATGCCAGCACCATTTGTTAAAAATGCTTTCATTCTTCCATCGTATAATTTTAGCTCTTTGTCAAATATGAGGTGTTCATAGGTTTGCGGATTAATATCAGGGTCTTTGATTCAATTCCATTGATCAACGATCTGTTTTTATGCCAGTACCAAGCTGTTTTCAGTTCTGTAGCTCTGTAATAGAGTTTGAAGTTGGGGATGGTAATGCCTCCAGCAGTTCCTTTATTGTATAGGATTGTTTTGGCTATCCTGGGCTTTTTGTTTTTCCATATAAAGTTAGTTATTGTTCTCTCAAGGTCTATGAAGAATTTTGTTGGGATTTTGATGGGGATTGCATTGAATCTATAGATTGTCTTTGGTAGTATTGCCATTTTTACTATATTGATCCTACCAATCCAGAAGCATGGGAGATCCTTCCATTTTCTGGTATTTCTTTCTTCAAGGCCTTAAAGTTCTTGTCAAATAGATCTTTCACTTCCTTGGTTAGTGTTACCCCAAGATACTTTGTGCCGTTTGTGGCTATCGTGAAAGGAGATGTTTCTCTGATTTCATCTCTAGTTCTTTATCCTTTGTGTATAGGACGGCTACTGATTTTTTTGAGTTGATCTTGTATCCTGCCACTTCACTGAAGGTATTTGTCAGCTATAGAAGTTCTTTGGTAGAGTTTTTGGGGTCACTTATGTACACTATCATATCATCAACAAATAACGAAAGTTTGACTTCTTCCTTTCCAATTCGATCCCCATGATCTCCTTATTTTATCTTATAACTATTGCTAGACCTTCAAGCACTATATTAAAGAGAAATGGAGAGAGTGGACAGCCTTGCCTTGCTCCTGATTTTAGTGGAATCACTTTGAGTATCTCTCCATTTATTTGATGTTAGCTGTCGGCTTGCCTATATTGCTTTTATTATATTTAGATATGATCCTTGTATCCCTAATATCTCCAAGACCTTTATCATAAAGGGGTGCTGAATTTTGTCAAATGCTTTTTCAGCATCTAATGCAATGATTATATGATTTTTCTTTCAGTTTGTTTATATGATGGATTACATTGAGAGATTTTCATATGTTGAACCAGCCCTGCATCTCTGGGTTGAAGCCTACTTGATCATAATGGATGATTATTTTTTGATGTCTTCTTGGACTCGGTTTGCCAGTATTTTACTGAGAATTTTTGCATCAAAGTTCATAAGTGTAATTCTCTTTTTTTTGAGTCTTTGTGTGGTTTTGGTATCAGTGTAACTGTAGCTTCATAAAAAGAATTTGGCAATGACTCTTCTGTTTCTATTATGTGAAACACTTTTAGGAGTATAGGTATTATCTCTTCTTGGAAGTTCTTGTAGAATTCTGCATTAAAACCAGCTGGTCCTGGGCTGTTTTTGGTTGGGAGGTTTTTGATGACAGCTTCTATTTCCTTGTGACTTATAGGTCTATTTAAATTAAATTGTTCACCTGGTCTTGATTTAATTTTGGTATGTGATATTTATCCATAAAACTGTCCATTTCTTTTACATTTTCCAATTTTCCGGCATATAGGCTTTTGTAGTAAGACCTAATGATTCTCTGAATTTCCTCAGTGTCTGTTGTTATGTCCCCCTTTTCATTTCTGATCTTGTTAATTTGAGTGTTCTCTCTCTGCCTTTTGATTAGTTTGGATAAGGGTTTCTCGATCTTGTTGATTTTCTCAAGCAACCAGCTCTTTGATTCTTTGGATTGTTTTCTGTGTCTCCATTTTGTTGATTTCAGCCCTCCGTTTTATTATTTCCAGTCTTCTCCTGTGTGTGTCTCCTTCTTTTTTTTTCTAGAGCTTTCAGGTGTGCTGTTAAGTCACTAATGTGTGCTTTCTCTGTATTTTTTTATGTGGGCACCATGTGCTATGAACTTTCCTCTTAGAACTGCTTTCTTAGTGTCCCATAGGTTTGGGTATGTTGTGTCTTTATTTTCGTTGAATTCCAGGAAGACTTTAATTTCTTTCTTTATTTCTTCCTTGACCCAGAAGTGGTTCAGTAATTTACTGTTCCATGAGTTTGTAGGGTTTCTGTGGGTGGAATTGTTGTTAAATTCTAACTTTATTCCGTGGTGATCTGATAAGACACAGGTGGTTACTCCAATTTTTTGTGTATCTGTGGGTGTTTGATTTGTTACCGAGTATGTGATCAATTTTTGAGAAGATTCCATGAGATGCTGAGAAGAAGGTATATTTTTTCCTGTTTGGGTGGAATGTTTTATAGATGTCTACTAAGTCCATTTGATTCATTACCTCAGTTAGTTCTCATATATCTCTATTAAGTTTCTGTCTGGTTGACCCATCCATTGGTGAGAGAGGAGTGTTGAAATCTCCTACTATTAGTGTGTGGGCTTTGATGTGTGCTTTGAGTTCTAATAATGTTTCTTTTACATATGTGGGTGCTTTTATATTAGGGGCATATATATTCAGGATTGAGACTTCATCCTGATGAATTGTTGCTGTTATGAGTATAGAGTGTTGATCTTCATCACTTTTGATTGATTTTAGTTTGAAGTCGATTTTGTTAGATATTAGTATAGCCACACCTGCTTGTTTCTTAGGGCCGTTTGATTGAAAAACCTTTTCCCAACCCTTTACTCTGAGATAATGTCTGTCTTTGTGGTTGAGGTGTGTTTCTTGGAAACAGCAGAATGTTGGATACTGTTTTTGTATCCAATCTCTTAACCTGTGGTTTTTATAGGTGAATTGAGTCAATTGATTTAAGTGATATGAATGACCAGTGGTTATGAACTTCGGTAGGATAAGCAGAAAAGCCAGTAGAGGTGGGGAGGCCCCCTGAGTGGTCAGAAAGTTTCGGGGACTGGAGGGCGCCTGTAGACCCCTTCTGGGGATCCTGGGCGGCTGGGCTGGGACCCACTTACTGGTCTGGATGTATCTGCTGGCACTGGATCAGGGCCACTTGCTGGCCCAGGATCACGCAGTCAAAAGGCGGGCTTGGTAGAAGAAGCCCACTCCATGGAACAGAGAAACCCTTGCAGCCTTGTACTCACTTTTCCCCCAGAGGGTCAGACCCGAAGTAGGATGAGTTCGGGGAACCTAGGACCCCGCAGATGTAAAGGGGTTCTTGGGGGCAAGCTGAGGTGGGACAAGCAGAAAAGCCAGTAGAAGTGGGGAGGCCCCCTGAGTGGTCAGAAAGTTTCGGGGACTGGAGGGCGCCTGTAGACCCCTCCCGGGGCTCGTGGGCAGCCAGGCTGGGACCCACTTACTTGTCCAGATGAATCCACCGGCACTCTCCAGCTTATTTTTGTATGGTTTGAGGAAGGATGTTCTTAATGTATGAAATTTTTTGTAGCAACATTGGCAAAGCTGTCCTGTGACATTTGAAGATAGTTAGTAGCCTTTGTGAAGCCTAGCAGTCACAGTCTTTCAAAAGTTTTATTTCCATTGGTTTGCAGATTTGTACTTATATAAGAATCTTTCTGGGTTAAGCATTGAAATTTTTAAAATAATTCTCCCAAGTTTGGTGATGTAAAACCTGCACACAGCAGTTGAAATTTGTGGTCTTTCTATGCTTCACAATTTTCATAGGTATTTTCTAATTATCTAAATTGCTTTTTAACTGTGTAGGATTTTACTGGCAAAATCATTATGATTTAAATTATTTGGTGGAAATTCTTCTACCATTAAACTATTTAATCTTATTATCCAGTGTCATGGCATGTATGTGATTCATTTCTTATTGTTTCTTTGACTTTTGTTGTTTTGAATTTGAATGAGTTTGTTAATCTTATAGTGATACATCAAAAATAAAAAAAGCAAGAAGCAGAATGATCAAAGCACCTGATAAAAAAGTATTGTCAAGTGAAACTGTTAAAATAGCTAGCATAGACAGCTCGAGGAGTCTGATTGAGAAGACAAAGAGTAACATCAAATCAATCATCAATCAGCCAGCAAAATAATGATGGCAGAAGTTGGAGTAATCAGGTGGCAACTTTGATTGGGATTTCTCTGTATTGATGGTCTTACCTAGGCTGAACTTTTAGCTCTCAGTTCTTATGATAGACCTTTATACATTTATTTATTTAAATTTTTGGGAATTTTATGTGTTTGTGTTCTTAACAAGCTTCAGTGATGTTAGTGGAGCAGGGTCTTAGCTATTCCCCAACAACTACATTCAAAAATTGTGATTTCTTCAAATTGTATGTCCTTAAAACCCAATTTAAAAGTAACTGCATGAAACATGAAATGAATTCATATGGTATTTTCATATAAAATCCAATTCCATGAAAATTCTGGAACCATGTGTGAGATAAATGGCTCAATTAAAAAGAAATATATTTTTGAAAGTTTGTATTAACAAATGTAGTCTTTCCTATACTCCTCATTACTAACCTAAAACTGCTCTTCACGTCATTAATCCTGTGCTTATATTTAAGAAATCTATTATAGTTTATATTTGATGTAAGCAAAGTATGTACTTTGTGCAAATGGTATGCAAAACTTTTATGACTTTTATATAAAGTCATAATACATAGTAACCTATTTGCAGTCACAGTAAATACATCAGATTCTACACATGCAAAAAATACTAATCATATGAAGAATATTCCTATTGGTGAATATTAGACATAGTTGAGTATGCACATGTTTGCTATCATACAACACATATTATTCTGCACCTAATTTTTGCATTTTCCTATATAAAAACTTATATTAATAAGCATGTAATACTCTGACTAGTTATATGCATTTCATAAATTATTGGAATTACTCCCCAAATATTCTTATGCTAAGGGTAAATCTATTGAAAAAAGATAAGAAACTTAATTAAAGAATTTTGGGTTTTCTCATGCTTACTTTGAAATAGTAGCGCTTGATACTCCAAATTTCATTCTCTATTATAATGAAGTACTGATTGATTTTCCTGAATTTTGGTTGTTACTTACTGAGCAAATAATTACTAGATCTATTTTTTTGTTTTTTTATGATAGAATTTTTTTAAAGATTTATTTATTAATCATGTGTACAGTATTCTGTCTGCATGTATGCCACAGGCCAGAAGAGTGCACCAGATCTCATCAGAGATGGTTGTGAGCCACCATGTGATTACTGGGAATTGAAGTCAGGACCTGTAGAAGGGCAGTCAATGTTCTTAACCTCTGAGCCATCTCTCCAGCCCCTACAAGATCTATTTTTAAAGTAGTTCTCCTGTTATCTTTTACTTACTTCTCACAAATTTATATTTGGTAGCATTGTCTCCAAAAACCAGATTCCAACTACGGTACCAACTATAGTCATACTTATACCTATGCTTTGTGACATAGACATGATTCCAAGTAAAACCTATTGTACTTTTCTGTGGCTATTAGAATCAGTGATATATTATTCTACAAAATAAGAGAAGACCATAGTTCAATAATCACAAGATTTAGTTAAAAATGTTGAGTACCTATAAACAAATTCTCGAATGGAAATCGAAAGATTTTCTTTTATTAAGACATTACTTTGTGAATTTTAGTGCCACCTAGTAACACAGATCAATGAGAAATAAATTGTATGTGGTGATTTTTACTAAAATTCTACTGAAATGATAATACTCTCATGCTATGATTAAAATATGATACAAATATATTACACTCTTAAAAGCAAAATATGCCAAAGTAGGTGCTAACTTTTTAAGTAACTTAAGTTAATAAAAGACACAATTTCAAATATAATAGACTTATAGCAGAATAATGGGATGTGCAAATATCTGAGATATTACAAGGGAATTTTCTCCTCTTATACAAAAGTTTCTGATAGTTAAGTGCTGAATTTTAAAAGCAAGACAATCAGTTGGTGTTGCACACCTGAAATAATTTAAATTGAAATTCCTTATAAAGATTTTCTTAGCATTTTCTTCTAGATTTGGAAACTGATCATTTGTACTATAGTTCATCCCTGGATCCCATATTTAATATTCTCCACAAATTCCCATGATGTGACAGGATGTATCAGAATGTATAAAGGAAGGGTAGTACTCACCTGTCAAACTATGTAGGGATTTCAGAAATGGCGCAATTCTAGAGGAAATCTGAGACATTTTCCTATTTATTTTGAAATAGCCATGAAAATGGAGCCAGAGTAATGAGACAAAATTTCAGTTTCTATAAGTAGCTCTTTCCTAATATTAAATTTAGGATTACTAAATATTGTCTTTCAGAGTCTGGGAAGATTTTAATCAATAAATGATTTCCATTGCTTCCTGTATTACTTCTTTCCCTTCATTGGTGCTTGTTTTTTCTTTCTTTCTTGTTTTCTTTTTCTTTCTTTTTTTTGAATTTTCAAGACAGTGTTTTTCTGTAGCTTTGGAGACTGTCCAGGAACTAGCTCTTGTAGACCAGGCTGGCCTTGAATTCACAGAGACCCACCTGAATCTGCCTCCCGAGTACTGGGATTAAAGGCATGTGCCACCACCGCCCGGCGATGCTTGTTTTCTCATTAGGTTAAAATATAGTAAGCGTTTGCCACCTCCATTAAATGTCTTTCTTTTTTATTCTGTTTTCTTTCTCTAAAACTGATGCATTACCCTTATTTCTCTTATGCAATTTAAGAAATGATTAGTTTGCATCCAAGGTTTCCACTTCACATTCATATACCTGTGTTGTTTTTTTAATCATATCAACTGCAGCCTTAATATCTCATTTTTCCCCAGTAATAATTTAATGTGTTATTTGTACAGTGTTTGCCTATGTTTCTCATCCTTACTTTCCTTTAAATTTAGTTAACATGTTTTGTTGCAAGTTGTAATTACTTCAGTTTTTCCTTCCTTCTCATAATTCTAATCAACCCAATGTTACCATTTCTCAGGTTTGTCTTTCAAGAATTTGTTCTGAGTGACCATTTGTTTGCACTCTCCTTGAGAGAATCAAGCCAACACTAAAGAAAGCACTGATGGCACACCAAATAAACGACTCCACTCTAGTCTAGCTTAGTAAATTGTTGAATCATTAGAGTGACTTACAGAAGCACAGAGGTTACTGCAAGTTAGCTGAAGCAACATAAAGCCCAGCATTGATGAAAGCTGTTTCTCTGGCTAGTCCTACATCCCTTACTGGCAGCTTGCTGGGAGGAGAGTCTCTTCTCCACGGTAATTGGCATTACTTGTAAAGTGTTTGGGAGGTGCCCTGTAAACTTTGTGAGTTTTAGAAACTGCTGAGATTTGGGTTTCACAGTTTCCAAATGCTGGAACTCATGCTCACACCTGATTGTTAACTAGCATTCCACCTAGAGGCAGTTTACTTTCAGAGAAAATGCCTGCAGCACTCCGCTCTGATTCAACCGCATCTAATTATCATCTATCATGAGATGCAAAACAATTCTGCTTTTCTCAAGCCCGCAAGATGCTCTTTAGTTTTATGTCCACAGAGGAGAGATACAGAGAGAGAATAGAGAGAGATTTAGCAAAACGATTGACCATTTCAACAACGATATTTATTGAACTCTAATTGCATGACTGACTCTGAAAGGTGTTCTATTTTAGCTAGCTGTTTTATTTTGTTGCTGTTTCATTTTGCAATTCTATTTTATCTTTTTTTTCTTTTCTTCCATCACTCAAAATTACATTGTCCTATTCCTCAGGAAACCAGGGACAAGGTATTGGGATAGGCAACCATCTCTGTCCCCAGAGAGCTGATTGTTGACTGTAGCCAGACAGCAAAGTCCCAGTACATATTATTGACCATAAGGAGCTATTGATTTCATACCTTTAATAAGCCCTTGAGATCTCTTTTGCTGCCTATTGTTGGGGCCCGGCACTGCTGTAGATGAAGCACCCACTGCTCTTCCTTGCTCTTACAGACCCATTCCCTTCACCTTTCTATGTTCCATTCAAATCAGCACTGAATCAATACCTCTGCCACCACAGAGATTTTTAAACACAAACCTGATTCTTGAACACCCCAGCTAAAATCATTTAATATTTCTCCATTGACTAAAACAAAATGTCCACCAAAATCTTGAGAAAAATCTGTGACTATCTAAGATTAAACTTTTTTTTTCCTTCCAAACTAAACTAATTACAAGGCATGTCAATACCAACTTCAGTGCTAGATTTGGGCACACTGTCATTCCTGTGTCATGCCTGGTACCTTTTTCAAAAACACTTTTCCTCCAACCAATTATGTCCAGAATGGATATGTACATTTTTTCCATTATAGTTCACTTGGTGTTCACTTAAATATTCACACTCTTTACAGATACTGTATTTTCATGCCATGATGACACTTGCACTTAAAACTAACTTTGTATCGCCATAACTTATCCTTACTGCTTGTCTTCTCTATCTATCTCCCATGACAAACAGTTCTCTAACTAATGGCAATTATAGCTTTTTGTTTGGTTGTGTTTTGTTTTCTAAACCTAGTTGACTCTTTCAGAAGCATTGCTTTTCTTGAGAGAATTAATCTCAGTATCTTCATAGCCTGGAGCAGTTAGCAACCCTCTGCTACTACTTAGTTGTTAATTCATGTTCCTTTTATTCTATCTCTGCAGCTCTCTGTTCTCATTCACTGTCTTGATGAAGTCCCATTCTTGTCACTGTCACCACATAATTGAATGATTTCAATTTTACAATTTATTTACTTGCTGTGTCTCTCAGAATCTGGATTTGTTTTTCAGTGCCAGTGATATAAGACACTGATATAGAACAATATCAAGTTTCAATACATTCTGTTAATACGCTTAATGGTTTTCACATTTTAAAACATGCAATTCACCACGAATTTTCAGGAATCAGCTCTATCGTCTTTCCAGTCTTCTATGTGCACTTTCATTTTTACTTCCATTTTTTTTCCAAGAGAGAGTTCTCCATAAAGGATCACTGAGTGCATGCATTCTGTCAGAGATGTCAACATTTTGGATGATGCACTGCACCTTTGGGATCCATTGATGCCATTGGCCCATAAAGTAGCTGACCCAAAATGTCCTGATAACTTCCTGGGAGACCAAATGACCAGAAGTAACTCTAAGGCTGCTTCCATTTATATATCCTCCCACTAAAGATCTAACCAAACATGACTAGATAAGGGCATCTGGAGACTACATACAGTGAAGATTCAGTGCCTGCTTTCTTAAAGACCTCTTGAAAAGGGGACATAATTCCCAGGCCAAGGTGGAAAAGGCAAATACAGTAAAGATCAGAATGAGGACACATTAAAATTTGTGTGTTTTTGGTGTTGCTATTTTAACCTCATTGCAGAATCTTCCCTCTGCTGAAAGTACTGTCATTCAGATGCTATGTGTTGATTCTATTATACGAGTTCAATAAAGCACATGATTCTATTTTAGATCATAAATTTTATTAACTCACTAGGCAACTATTTCATCAGAATCATATACTAATTTTCAGAAAAACTGTTGTACATAAGGTATACTTTAATGTAGTATAGCATGTGGTAGCTAAATGTTCTAGTATTTCATATACTGAAAATCTTATGTACTTGATTTTTCATTTTTAGTAAATAAGTGTGCTTTGCCTTATGAAAAAAAGAAAAAATAATTTCTCTTCATTCCCAACTGAGAATTTGTTCAATCCACAGCAAGAAAACATAGCTTGTCTCTCTCAAAATATCTTAGTGATAAAATTGCTTCAAATTGTCCCTATCCACTAAAATAAAAGTATTTCTTTCTGTATGATGTTGTCCTCAAACTCATCTACTAAACTAATCATACCCACTCACATAGTCCCATAACTTTGACTTATACATTACTTTAAAAGGTGTCAAACTCCTTATTCAGTTACATTGAGTTCATTCCTTATGGTTATTTCAGTTTCCTAGTAGAGCTTCAGTTGGAAACATTCAGCCCTGTGTCTTCTACACATCCTTTATTTGACATGGTATAGAATATGTAGTCTTTCTACTTTTCTTAAACTCATGGGTTTAAGGCTCTTTGGCTGAGATTGACAAATAAAACTTTTCTAGCTGTGCAAACTCTTTGTTTTCTTTACTTTGTCCTTACTTCTAAAACATGGATGAAAATGATACATTTGAATATTAATGGTGCACTTTTAAAAGGGAGACAATAAATGAATATAAATACTGAGTTTTGTAATTGAGCTATTTAAAATATTATCCAATTTTCTCCAGAGCAAAAGATCACCTAACAAAAACCAGACATGAAAAGCCAAATTTTGAGAATTGGTCAGGGTTTTTCAAGAGCAACAGTTCTCAACCTGTGGGTCATGACCCCTTTGGGGGTCAAATGACCATTTCAAAGGAATCACATATCATATGTTCTACATATCAGATTATGATCTGAAAGAGTAGCAAAATAACAGTTACAAAGTAGAAAGGAAATAATTTTATGCTTGGCTTCATTACAACATAAGGAACTGTATTCAAGGGTTTCAGCTTTAGAAAAATTGAGAACAATTCCTTAATAGTCTCCCAAGACATTATAGGCTATTGTGATTGCTCTTGGTTGCCACCCAGTAGTATAAAGTAAGTATTCATTGCTGAAGATACCAAGTGTTTCAGGCACAATACCCATAGGCTCCTGTGTTGAAACCGATCATAGAGTGTCCTACCTGAGGACTAGCTATCATGGTACTAGAATTCAAGTTTCTAAAGGAGAGATGCTCCCAACTTTCCTATCAAGCTATGATGCCTATGAAATACAATAAAGGCCATCATGGTATGAAAACACTAAGGGTGCAGTAACAATACTCATATGACCAACTCTGTATTATTCACAACTTTGCAAGGAGACATAGCTTTGAAAAAGATGGAGACTACAGCAAAACAAAATAAATAAATCCCATCATGTCCAATCAGAATGCATAGTTTTGAAGCCGAGTCCCAACTGATATATGTACAGTATAACTCTGAACTATATCTCATTGTGATAACAGGGACAGAAAAAAATTATAAAAAGCCAGCGGAACATAGTATTGTGGAATTTAAATTCTACACCTGTAAAGTCTCACCAACATGAACTGATCAAGGACAAAATGTATATGATTTTGTATATAGCAATAACTAATAAAACACAAATTTAATTAAAAAACAGGGGTTTATATGGGAGCTTGAATGTAGGATAAGCAAGGGGAAATGTTATAATTATGTATGTATATATATTATATAATATACATACATATGACAAAAAGTCAAGAGAAGAAAAGAGGGTCTGGCAGGACGGTAGATGTAGAGGATATACAGTTAATAGCAAGGAAATAGAGTCAAAGTACCCTATGTTCATGTATGAAAATATCTTCATGAAATTCACTCATTTGTACAATTAATTTACACTAACCAAAGTTATTAAAACTAAACAAACAAAAAAAATAAACCAAACCAAAGACTATTTCCCAATTTATTCTAAACTTGATGATGAGATGCTCCATTTCTGTAGACTTCTCCTTAGTCTTTGGAATGAATACTAGCCTCATTCTATTTTACACTCTTTCCTGATGATCCAACAAAATATTTTTAATAGTTTCCACATATTTTTTCCTGTCTATACATTAAGTCATAACACTAAACATTTGCTTGCTTTCTGCTTTGTCTTACACGTTAATTTTTTAGGTTAAACATTGTGATCCATATTTCTGGCTAAATATGTATCCCTTCATCAACACAGGTAAACTGGGGATTATCCAAGCCAAACACAACTGATACCTATCAATTTAGCATAAATAAAACAAAAGGAGAAAATAAAGCTCTTGACTCTTTCATATTTTTTTCCTCTTTCCAATCCATATTGTGTATCCACAGAACTATGAACTCCTGTGACTTCCAATTGTGGAGATACTTAGTACCTACCTGATTAAAAATGTAATCAGGTCAAGCATAATGGTACATGCCTTCAATCACAGCTTTCTGGAAGCAGAATCAAGAGGATCAATATAATTCCCAGACCAGCCTGGTCTATATGCTAATACCCAGTATAAAAATACATAAATAATCAAAAATGCCACCATAAAACTCATTTTGCCAGTATTTTTAACCATGCGTGTATAACATACAATATTTGTGTTGACTGATAATTCTTCACAGTCCTACATTTTAGCTCATTCCAGCTTGCTGTGTTGGGGATTATTTACAAGTAGTATAAAACATTCCTTTTCTAATTTTAAGCTATAAAATGTTTCAGTTTACATGATATCAATTTTCACTTAAAAACATGTACACTTCTGCTTTGAATTTCAGAAGTATTCAGACCGTCAGTTTAGTTCTCAGTGACACTTCAAACTTCAGGATTTTGGAACCAGTGCTCAGGTTCCCTTTGATTTTGATGTCTCTGGAACACAATGCTGCTTCCCTTCTTACATAGGCACCAGTAAGTCACCACTTCTATAAAAATTTGCCCTCAAATAGAACAATATTCTCTATGTCTAATACAATTAAAATGAGGCAACATGGAGAATGTGTCTTCAGTGTTTGGAGGCTCTTTTTCAGAGAGAAGCTTGGATGTTTTGTTACGAACTTTATTTCTCTTGCTTTCTTTGTCTTTAAGTAATAAATAAGAATTTTATAATTTTTATCACCGAGTCAAAAATAAACTCTGTGAAATTAAAATGTTAGATTATTTCTCTAATTACCTACCCTCTACTATTTCTTTAGAAAACTTAAGGCCTAACAAAAATTGGGTTTTGTTGCTATTAGTTGTTGCTTGGTTTTGGATTTTTTGTTGCTGTTTTTGCTTGTTTGTTCATCTTATTCTGCTTTATTTTTCAAACACTTTTCACATTGGCTAAGTCTCTGGGCTAGTGTGGCCTAACAGTAGGACCAAGTTCCCTGGAAGGTGAGCTGATAGTGCTCTGGACATGCAGTGTTGTCACAAGGAAGGCAGTTATTGGATTATTGGCCATTAGGTAATGATGCATTTGGGTTTCATGTTTGTAGAGATTTCACACTGAAGTCACAGAAACTGAACAATAGAAAGAGCGGATGCTGCTTTGCCTTCTGAAGTCTGGGTCAGATGTCCCATGAATTTTCTTAATATTCACTAAATCACAGTAAACACTTCAAATCTCTTTCAAAAGTAGGTTATTTGGTTGATCTTCTTTGATGAAGAGACCTGTAGATCAAGGTTATTATAAAAAAAAACCTAATCATAATTTTATCTTAAATTCCATAAATATTTAAGGGACTTAGAATAAAGATTATAAATTTAGCAAGTTAGGGGTAGTCATTATTATTATAAAGACATCCAAGATGGTGGCGGATTCCACACCTTCCAGCTGTAATACTGTTTTCTTGAATTCTTTCTAAATAGTCACTGGGAACTGTTCTCAGCCCTGGTAGGTTATTATCATGTGCCCAACATAGCATTACACCTTTCACAGAAGCCTCAGAGCAGTCCTATTCCCTTCCTCAGAAAGAGCAAGTAAATCTTTAACTCCAAGGCCATTCCTTTCAGAATGGCCAATCGTTTCAAATGCTCTTTTGACTCAATCATGGATTGCTGTGAGACAATGGTCTTGTACCCTGTAAAGATTGTCATTTGTACTGGTTTAATAAAATGCTGATTGGCCAGTAGCCAAGCAGGAAGTATAGGCAGGGCGACCAGAATAGGAGAATTCTGGGAAGAGGAAAGGTTCAGTCTGACTCAATCATGGATTGCTGTGAGACAATGGTCTTGTACCCTGTAAAGATTGTCATTTGTACTGGTTTAATAAAATGCTGATTGGCCAGTAGCCAAGCAGGAAGTATAGGCAGGGCGACCAGAATAGGAGAATTCTGGGAAGAGGAAAGGTTCAGTCTGTAGTCATCACCCAGATGCAAAGGAAGCAAGATAAGAATGCCTCATTGATAAAAGGTACCAAACCTCGTGGCTGACACAGAGAAGAATTATGCATTAATGTAGGATGTAAGTGTTGGAGGAGAGCCTACTTATTCGTCCCGGCTGCCTGGCTAACTCAGCCTTGAAATAATTAATAAGAAGCCTGAGCTAATAGGCCAACCAGATTATTATTAATGTAGACTTCTGTGAATTTCTGTGGAATGGAACCACTGTGGGACTGGGCAGGAGAGAATCCTCAGTCAACAATGGACACTCAAATTAAAGTCTCAACCCCTTGATTCTTTTAAAACAAAAGAATATGATAGGGACAGGTGAAAATATCAGCAAGGCAGGTTCTTTATGTGTTTCCAGGCTGGGCATGGAGGCACACACATTTGATATCAGCACTTGAGAGGCAGAGTTAGGAAGATCTCTGTAAGTTCAAGGCCAGACTGGTGTACATAGCAAATACTAGTGCAGGCAGGGCTACACGGAGAGACTCTGTCTCAAAAATAAATAAATATATAAACAGATCAGGAAACAAACAAATATGTATCTTGACCCTTAATTCAGAAACTCCAATATTCAGTAGTGAGATATTACTGAGATTTCTAAGTCCAATGTTTTATTTGTTAAGTAAAAATCTTTTGTCTTCAAGATTGCTTAATCCATGTTCTTGAGTCTAAATAGATTTCTTTATAATTTATAATTCAATACTTTCTTTGCTCTCCACATATCACTTTTCTGCCTGAATACTTCTTGAATCTTACTATTGACTGGTTATAAGAATGGTGATCTAATCTTCTTAAAGAATTATTGCAGATATTGCTTCTAATTTTGCCTAATAAATAATATATTATAAATAAAAATCTATGTTCACATGTTTATTGCATGTACCTCAGTGTTTTATACATTAAAACTCAGTTTCTCCTGACAGTCATTTATTATTTTTCTCAATTATAAATGATATTGCTTTTGTTGTGAATACATACTGCCACATTTGGACACTGAATAAATCTAGTTGCCTCCCTACAATGTTCTTCCTTATGTAGAAATACTTGAAAAACTAGAAAGACGGTAACTCTTATTTATTGTCATTTCTCAAGCCCTATAAATAGCTTTTATCCTCAGCAATTTTTGACACTGTCTTGTTTTTGATCAAACTTTAATTCTTTATCACATTTTCTACCACTGATCTTTACTTCAGGAGTTTCTCTGTTTTCATGTCTTGAAGGAAACCATCATTTGCCTTGTGACTAGATTAACATTTTCTCTGAGAGATTTTTTTTGGCTGTCTCTTTTCATTAAATATCAATCTTTTTACCTCTACACATTAGGTATATTGTTTAATTTCATACCCACAATTGCCACCTCCATACTGATGAAAATTAATGTCTCACTCAAGACTTTTCTCCAGAGCTTTCATAACATTTGTGTCCCTGAATAGCATTAACACAATAGTTCCATAGCCCAATGTCTATCCCTGCAGCAGCAAGTACTCTATACTTCCATATTTGTCTGATAATTATATTAAAAAATTCTCCCACTCTCTTACTCCCTTAACTAATCGTGTATTTATAAGAGGTAGAATATTTGCTTTTACTCTCTGTGACAAAACATATAGTAGGACAATCTATGGGATAAAGGATTCATTTTTTTTCAGATTTTCAGAAGAACTTAATTCACAATGCAACCCCGAAAGCTTTCTGGAGTGGTTATGTCCTTGAGAGTGGGAGTAAGTTACAGCCACTTGTCCATATGAGTGCTGACCAGGGAGCAGAGAGATGAAGTCCAGAAACAGAGGCGGATAGAACTTTCAAAGTCTACCTCTACTTGTCTCTTTCTATTAGCCAGTATCTTCCTCCTTAAAAGCTCTATGAATTTCAAAATAGTACCACAAACTGAAGACCAAGAATTAGACATTTGAACTTATCAGGAATATTTCACATTCAAATTATAACAAGTAAACAACAAATAAATAAATGTTATCTTATTTTTATAATCATCATTTATTATCTGAATGAATACATCTTTTTAAATTTTTATTTTCACATCAAGAATCTTCCAGGACATCATCTCTGCTGCAGTCAGAGTTACTTTTATCAAATAAAGGTGATTATGTGTCAGTTTTCCTTAAATACATGATGTTCTGCAGTTAGACTGAAATACAAATTCTTTAGTATCATGCATTTTCTCTTAAGAAATAGCTAGTGTCCAATAGCATAATTTATCTCTTGAATTCTTTTACCAGCAAAATTTTTCTATTCTTATATTCAGGTCTAGAAAATGTTAATATAAATAATTTTGTGTACTCAATTTTTGTGGTCTATAGGTTTTACTTTGCATGGATACTTGTTCAGCTAATTAAAATTTCAGAGCTTTATTGGCTTCATTCCTTTTATCAATCTGTATATCTTTCTTTTTTTCCTATGAAAATTTGTTAATTCTAATAAACTTAACCATGAAATCCCTGTATTGACCTTGCACAAAGACTGGATATAAATTCCAGGGTTTTAAATTTCTTCACGACTAGAGGAAAAGCTAGAATTACTTTTTGGTCATATAGTTAAATTAAACTCATTGTCATCACATTATTTTTAATTTGTATTTGAGTGTGTGTGTGTGTTTTGTGTTGGGTTTGTGTGTGATGAAAAACTTATGCTGACTTTAGATAAACTTCACATATGTGCTTTTGATGACTTTTAAGGTAATGAACAAGCTCCTTAAAAAGGAAAATTAAAATTAGATCTGTTGGGCCTGTAAAATGGATTCATTTCCATGTAGACTATGTAGCTTTTTCTTACAAATTGTTTGTCTTTCTATTTTAACCTTATATGTTTTTCACTGATGCCTTGCTATCTTGACTTTATAATCCTCTTGACTGTCTCATGTGTATTGAAATTACAAGCTTGTGCATCACTACAAATAACTACATTTTTTAAAGTCAAACTATCTGCAAATGAAAAGAATTAAAGTGACAACTTGTAATATTTTGTCTGCATGCACCAAATTGTGGTCTATGGTGAGTTACATACTATATAAATGTGTATGTTTGTGTTTTCCATATGTAGAACTACATGTGTGCCAAATAATCATACTCTGGGGCATGCAAAATTCACTACAATCTTTGATGATACATGATTTGTTTGGTACCTTTTACTTAGTACATTCACTAATCCTACAAATTCAATGATAACACAACTTTTTTTCCTTTATGTCACATAATTAGTTTATTTTGTTGTTGTTACTTTTTTATTGTTGTGGTAAAAAAAAACATTACTAAGGATTTGAAGAAAGGTTTATTTGTGGCTTATAGTTCCACAAAGATGAGTCCATCACAATCACAGTGGGAATATGTTGTTGCAAGCACCAGTCACGTTGACAAAGCAGCTGATGACTCACATTTCTAGCTTCAAATAAGAAAGAGAAAGCTTTTGAAACTCAAAAATGTTCTTATACTGATATACTTACTTCAGAAAAACCACACCATCTTAGGATTCCTTAAGCAACCAAGTACTGGAACCAAGACCAAGTATTCAATTGTCTGAGACTAATGGGGACATCTCATTCAAACCACTAAAGTTTAGAGTTGTAAATGAAATCACTATGTCCTAGACTCTGTGGTAACCAAATTGAGTATAATCCAGGAGTCAGGGAGACTGAATGTCAGCCATGAGACCTTAAGATGGGAATTCTTCATGTTGATAGGACAAGATGACATGGATCACATAACTGGGAACTTTGTATGACCTTTTGTAACACAGAAACAGCAAATTTTCTTGAGAAACAGCAAATAAGAAACTGATTGTTGTTTTACATCTTCAGTGAAAATAAACTTCCAACCAAACTGCATGTAGTTGGGTGAGGTAGCAGAGGGTCATATGGACTTGAATTTGTAGTGGATAACTTCATTTCTCCCTGAACAGAAAGATGCAAATTCCTGAACAGACCCCTGATTAACTGGGAATGGGAATATTCTAGGAACATTTTGTTTGTGTCCTATCCCAAAATATATGTTGATATTCTTACTCCTCAGTGACATTTCATTTGCATTTTAATAAATAAAACTTGCTTGAGGATCAGAAAAGTAAAGCAGCCACACTGGCCAGCCTTATAGACCAGGCATCAATAATTCACAGAAGCCACACTAGCTTGTTATAAAAACCAGGCGATAGTGGTGCACACCCTTAATCCCAGAACTAGAGAGGATTATGAAACAGGAGGAGACAGCTGTCAATCTCAGTCTCATTCTGAGATTTTTGGAGGCAGGAACGAGATAAAGGTAAGAGCCAGTTGCTCGCTGCTTTGCTTTTCTGACCTTCAGGTTTAAGCCCAATTTCTGTCTCTGAGTTTTTCTTAGTCATGCTTCGTACTCAAGAGGCAAGAAATTTGGGATGCTATGATTTAAAATAAGCCCATGAGGATGACACAACCATAAAGGGACAGGTACATTCATGAGGGGATGAAAAAGAAATTCTCAGATAGTGTCTATCTATCTAGGACAGGGATGGGAGTCCTTCCCAAGTACAAAGTTGGTCAGAAAATTGATCTTCAACAGCACAGATTCCAGAGTGTAAGAAGTAAATTTTCAAAAAAATTAAAGTCAAGAAGTTCATGGTATTTTTATTCTAGCAGCTTCAAAGTTACTAACACACTTAAATAATCTGTTTCATAGTTTTAAGTATCTGCAATCTAATGCTTTGTTGCACAATAGGAGAAAATCAATTTAGGTGGTTATAGGAAATTATGAGATGCCATTTTCTTATTGGCATTAAATATGCCCTACGTACTTTTTTCAGTTTAGTTAGAAACGGAGTCCATTCCTTAGACATGCTTTATAAAATGAAACACACCTGTGAGGCATGCTTGAGGAGATCGTTGCAACTCTATGTTGGGATTTGGAAAAGGCTATTTGGATATCCCCATAGAGCAGGTTGCAAAGCAAAAGGCCATCAGGTGTGTGCTTTGCTTTTATTTATTCATCAAGATATGCAACTCATATTCTTGTTTCAATAAGACTATGTTCCCTGTTCTAATGACAACAAGCTGAAGAAGAGAAAAAATAACCATGCATAGTCTTTCTACCCCAAGAAGAATTAAATGGGCTACCTATATTTATCTCTATTCTCCCCAAAAAATACCTGGAAGTAACACGATGGAGTGTTCAGCTTAGGCTAACTGAAGAGTGACAGTTTTCTCCTTCTGCAGGAAAAGGATAATCAGCTTCATTAATCCATTCAGACCTCTAGGGTATCATTTATTAAATTGCTCCCAATGTGCCTCATTCACTCCCAGGAAATAATTTGCATACTAGAGAAATTTGATTCACTATCATGCATATCCCATTTTAAACAATTCTCATTTCCATTCCTTGGTGATAGGTAATAACTTATGCAAAATATGTGCAGGCATAGATTATGCCATGCTGGGAAATTATTTAAGTATTGCTTTCAGGATACCAATATCCCCATGAAAATATCTGCAATACACAATTTAATGAATTTAATGAGAAGTTTCTTCCTCTAAGAGTTTTTACCCTACACTTAAAGAGAATTGGAAAGTGTGTGTGTGTGTGTGTGTGTGTGTGTGTGTGTGTGTGTGTCTGAAATCATAAGAACTAGGATTGCAAGCTTATTTTCCAATAAAAATCAAGTAACTTCTTCACTTACCTCCACCTTGAAAAGAAATCATATCTCAAACATCAACCATATTTTTAATGTATAAAATCCATTGAATTTTACATTTCATTGATAATACCATGTTTTACTACATTAAGCCTACCAATTTTGCAGAACAGGATTCTCTAATATTGATACATATGAATCTTAATATGTGTCTGTGTATGGCTATCATTTGCTATATGTATCGTCATTATATAATTCATTTTGATAAAATTTTGGGGTTGTTATTCTCAACCCCAAAGATTGCTACAATCTTCATCAATTGAATTTGAAGATGAGGTGAATTGACTAAATACACACCAAACTGGCAAAGCAAGTTTTAATGATAAGTGAGACGTTTAATTTTTTTAATTTAGAAACAATGTAAATATTTTACTTATTTAGAGGCAGTTACTAAACTTCATACTGTATCTGTGTTGACTAAAAGCATGCTTAAATTAACAAAATATACATGTTCTTCATTTTTCAACTACTCTTTCTTGCTTTGGATTGATAATGAATGTTTTTTGGTAAGAAAAATTAAAGATGTTTTAGAACTTCTACCCACTAACTTTTTGTCCCTGTATCTTAGTTATGTTCTCTGAACACAAATTAATGAAGATTATTCCACTTCACTTCAACAAAATATTTATCATTTCAGCATAAATTGCTTATGGCTTAAGTGGAACTATGTCAAGGTAAAAATGAATCTCTAACCTATCCTTTCCATTAAGTATCATATTGCATAATTATCATTTGGAACTTATTTTACAAAGGATCAGATGGATTAAATATATCACACTTAATATGCCCCCCCAAAACCTGTCAAATATCTTACTCCATCTGTGATTTTAAAATAGTGCTGTATCTACATTTGAAATCAGAACTTGAGTAATCAGTAAGGTGGGGAGCTGGGATTGAATTCCATGTTGCCCAAAACATAGTTTTCACTGTTGTAGAATAATAAAATTAATAAAGACTGAACATTCATCTCCAGTTTGTCCTGTGCTATGATGCCTATAGCACTTTACCCACTGAAACTACAAATCTATTGAAATCTTAAATGTTATAATATTTAAGCATATGTACATTAGAGAACTGTGTCTATACAAACAGGAAACATTTTAGAATCTTTCTGAAAGCACAAAAACACAGCAATACTGAGATTTGAGTAAATGGGTAGTTGGGAAAGGGTGTGTAGCCAGAGTGATTCAAGAAGAACCATTCTTGTAGTAATAGTTATCAGAGCTATTCTTTTTTCCCTTGATTGGTATTTTGTTATTGTGTGCAGAAGTCAAGGAACAACTTTGTAGAGGCTATTCACAACTTTGACCTTTTTTGGGGTTCTTGAACTCAAAGAGTTAAGCTGGCTTGTGTAGCAAAGGTAGTTACCTGCTGAACCATCTTTCAGCTAACCTGGTCCACAGTTTCATAACCTAAAATGCTTTTTAAAATCATGTGTGTACATATGGGTGTGTCTGCATGTGAACATGTATGTGTGACTAAAACATTTACTCTTGCAAATATATGTGTATAACTGTTTCATATTGACTACATTTGACGCAATCATCGATGCAAGATAAGTAGCCTTTGACAGGTTTAGAGAGGGTACAAAGCAAATGAGAACACAAATGATGTCATAGCAAAGTTGAGTATCTGAAGGCAGTTGTGTACGTTCAAGGTGTAGTAGCTGTTGTTTGTCAAAAACCAAAGATCATAAATGAACCTGTTCAGAAAAGGTAAACTAAGTTCTCAAGGTGATGTCAATAAAATCACAAGAAAAGGAGACCTTCATTGCACAGTTTTTCTGTCAACCACAAAGACCAATAAAATAAATTAAACATGTTTGTAGATATAAGCTTTTAATAATTCCTGAAACCAGAGGAACGATGATGTATGATATATATTTATCTGTTGATTGTCAAATACATACTTATTCAGTGTTTGTTTTTTAAAGTTTATCTGTTTCTATAAACTCTATGAGAAATTATATAAGAACATATTTTAACACTTTTTGTAAAACAAAACTTTGACTTTCTTTTCACTTTGATTTTCTTTTCGCTTTACACAAAAGAGTCAATGGCTGTCTTGTTATAACCTTCAAAGGAGGTAAGAGTTTGCTTGCTCAGTGTTGGGGCAGAATGGGACAGAGGGTTCACTTTTGGGTTACTCAATCTATGATGTCAAGAAGACAGAAAATAAATCATTTTAAAGTAAATTGGAAAGACATGGTGTTTTATTTGATTTCACCTTCCTTGAGAAGTGTTTTGAATATAATGCTATATAATGCAATGTAAGAAAAATCAAAGCTAGTAGTCAATGATAAAGATATCATGCCGTATTTCCTTTGTATTCTGTTACCAGTCAGCTGATGACATTGTAAGGCAAGTAACTCAAGAAACTATGGAATAATGGAATCTCAAGTTTTTTAATACGTCAAAATGTATTTTAATGGTGACAAAGATATGCCATAATCTTAACATTTAAAAGGATGATAAAATAATTACTCCATATTTCTGAATAAATTTTATGAATTTTATTTATATCAAATGTCTGGATCATCTTTATATTAATTTGTAATTCTATGAATAATAACCAAGGATTAAATGAGTTAAATAAGTAAGCTTCTTTTAAGTAAATTGTATTCGACAAAATCATTTTATGACAAATCCTCTTGATGTATACATTATCTTGAAAGGAAAGTTGAGTTTTCTTTCTGTTTATGCTGGTGATCATCATATAAGTATGTTAGATAATTCAAGGACTTTATAAAGAGAATTTTGAATCTACTGTTATATCTTGGAAGCCCCTAGAACAAGCCATTAGTCTTCATTTGCTGCCTCTGCTGTGTCTGTATTATTTATTTATTTACCCTAAAGGTTTAGAATTATCTACGATTAATTTTTATACTTATTCTGGTCATAAACAAATGAAGTATTTGAAGTGCTCAAAACATTGTCAAGTTTAATTGAAATTTGTGGTTAAGTATTAGAAAACACAGGTCATCACTTCCTAAATATAACAGCAGCAGCAAAGACACTGAGAGAAACAATTAATAAATGGGACTTCCTAAAACTGAAAAGCATCTGTAAAGCAAAGGATACGGTCATCAAGACAAAATGAAAGCCTGCAGAATGGGAAAAGAACTTCACTAATCCTACATCAGACAGAGGTCTGATCTCCAAAATATACAAAGAACTCAAGAAATTGGTCATCAACAGAATAAATAATCCAATAAAAAAAATGACGTACAGACCTAAACAGAGAACGCTAAACAGAGGAATCTAAAATGGCTGAAAGACATTTAAGGAAATGTTCAGCTTCCTTGGTCATCAGAGAAATGCAAATCAAAACAACTCTGAGATTCCATCTTATATCTGTAAGAATGGCCAAGATCAAAATCACTGATGACAGCTTATGCTGGAGAGGTTGTGGGGAAAACAGAACACTTCTGCATTGCTGGTGGAAATGCAAGCTGGTACAACTACTGTGAATGTCAGTGTGCTGATTTCTCAAAAAATTAGGAAACAACCTTCCTCAAGACCCAGTAATCCACTTTTGGGTATATATCCAAAGGATGCTCAATCATGCCCCTAGGACATGTGTTCAGCTATGTTCATAGCAGCATTGTTTGTCATAGCCAGAACCTGGAAACAGCCTAAATGCCTCTCAACTGAAGAATGGATAAGGAAAATGTTGTATATTTACACAATGCAGTACTACACAGCAGGAAAAAAAATAAAAACATCTTGAATTTTGCAGGCAAATGGATGAAGCTAGAAAACATCATTTTGAGTGAGGTAACCGAGACACAGAAAGACAATTATCACATGTACTCATAGTGTTTTTTAAAAATAAAGCAAAGAGTTCTTTGTATATTTTGGAGATAAGACATTTGTCTGATGTGGGGTCAGTGAAGATCTTCTCCCACTCAGTAGGTTGCCTTTTTGTCTTAATGACTGTGTCCTTTGCTTTACAGAAGCTTCTCAGTTTCAGGAGGTCCCATTTGTTCATTATTGCTCTTATTGTCTGTGCCCTTGGGGTTTTACATAAGAACTGGTCACCAGTGCCCACGTGCTGCAGGCTACTTCCCACTTTTTCTTCTATCAGGTTCAGTGTGGTTAGATTTATGTTGAGGTCTTTAATCCATTTGGACTTGAGTTTT